>JBCEZV010000005.1:2025602-2038381 GCA_039654365.1 Cataglyphis livida
TCTATCTCTCTCTCTCTCTCTCTCTCTCTCTCTCTCTCTCTCTCTCTCTCTCTCTCTCTCTCTCTCTCTCTCTTTCTTATTTGCTGTGGAAGAAAACTTGTCAATAATTTGACATTTGACACCTTGATCGATCATGCCACATCTTCAGGATTCAAATTCAAACTCTATTTTTGCCAGATAATTTTAATGGAAATTAATTTTTTTTTTTATTGATTTAAATTTACTAACGATTTTAATTAACTCCCGATCGATCTTGCGATATCAATTGTGTGTTCTCTTCTTCTCTCACTTTTTTTTTTCTTGACACAGTGCCCGTTGAGCTCGAGCTCACTTTAAGCTCGGCAAGTTCAATGGAAATATTGGTGTCAGTCTATTTGAGAAGTTAAGCTTTACATATCATCGAAAAGAAATTAAAAATAGAGATGAATCATATGATGATATGATATAGAGATGAATCATATAATGTGCAAAATCTTGTTTTCACAGGGGGCGACGATAGAAGAGTTCTGTTATGGAGAGTGGAGCAAGCGATACAGGGTATGGGCAAGCCCATTGTGATGAAAGCCCAACATGCCAGCAATATATTTTGCCTCGGTTATGACAGCAGTAAGACTAAGATATTTTCTGCAGGGAATGATGATCAAGTCATAGTCCACGATTTACGAACGTAAGGCAATTTTTCTGAACAGAGGAGAAAATAACATCTTTACGATCAATCAGATTTACAGATATATTTCGTTTCGATATTGCAGGAGCGATCCTCTCAGCTACTTCCTACACGAAAAGCCAGTTTATGGATTGTCCATTCATCCACATAATGATGATGTTTTTGCCAGCGCCTGCGACGACGGGAGAGTCTTGATTTACGACATACGTAGCAACAGCACTACGGAAACTCTCTGCTTGGCGCAGTACAAAAGCGCCTTTCACTCCGTCATGTTTAATCCTGTGGACTCCAGAATGCTCGCTACTGCCAATGCTAAAGAAGGTGTCAGTATGTGGGATGTACGAAAACCTTTGGAGTAAGTAAATTAATATACGCATATAGATAAAGACTAGATAAAGAAGAAACATAATATGCGATTATTAAAAATCTATGTTTTCAGGCCTGTATTGTGCTACGGAAGTCCGCAACAGAGCTGCATGAATGTCAGATTTAATTCAGTGGGAAACCGATTGTTAGCCTTACGAAGAAGATTACCGCCAGTTCTTTACGCGGTAGATTCCCCTACATATTTATGCGAATTCGATCATCCGGGATATTACAATAGTTGTACTATGAAGTCATGCTGTTTTGCTGGCGAAAACGATGAATACGTTCTATCAGGTAAGTATATTTAATAAGAGAAATATTCGCGTGTGTGTGTTTCGCGTGTGCTTGTATATTTATAATAGACGCTAATTGTAAGAAAAATAGTGTTAATTGGTGATGCATTAAATCGGCAGGTTCAGATGATTTTAATCTATACATGTGGAAAATACCCCCGATGGAAGGCAAACCGTGGGTAGAATCCGCACATATGGTATTGCGTGGTCACAGATCGATCGTCAATCAAGTCCGATACAATCAAGCGAGCTGCATCTTTGCGTCGTCCGGTGTCGAAAAGATCATAAAGATCTGGAGCCCGTTCCCGCTCGGAACTGGGTGTCTGGGAGGATTGAAGGTTGCCAATTGTTTATGATAATCCTTTTCGATTTGCTGGTTTATTCTTAGAGTTTCGGCCATCATGTCTTCTTTTTTTTTTTTTTTCCAGAGAGATGCTGGCAAGCGGGAGAGACAACGCCGAGTGTTCACGCACGATGAATATATAGGGCTAGTTTTACGCAGCGGACAGTTTATGACACACGATTATAGCCACCAATCGACCAAGGAGGATCCGCGAATGATGGCCTTCTTCGATTCTCTTGTACAGCGCGAAATCGAAGGCTGGAGCTCTGAGGATATGCCGACGCCGCATACTCCCAGCGACTCTGAGATCAATCCAGCGACGGGCGAACCGTATAGCGCGACAGATTTCGATGGTACGGCGAGCATGTATTCATGATATATCACAAGTGAGAAAGTGAAAAGTGAAAAATGAAAAGTTTCTTCTTGCAAAAAAAAATTACTGATACATAGAAAAAAGATTCTTAAGTTTCACACATGAATTTTATTTCTTCTGTTTCAGTAATCGCATATTTTGATAATTATGTATGAAAAGTATTTTATATAGATTATTATTTTTTTTTATAAATACGTCTCATAGCATCGCATAATGTTTCACTTGACATTATTCGTATGATCTCTTTTTTTCAGTTACTACATTTAATTATTTTTTCTCGCAGATACTACAGCATCAGAAGGCGGCGTAGCTCCCGAACGGCCGTTAGAATCGCCGAATCGTATAACTCGACTTATCGCGAATCGCAGGGAGAAGCTTATGCGAATGGCCGCGCTGGAGCGATCCGCCTCGGATACCGGTAGCGAGGGAGACAATGTCCACGCGAGACGTAGATCCAAATCGAAATCAAAATCGAAGGGCGTCAAGAGGAAACACACTAAATTATCCGCCGGCAGAAGAAGAATATCCGCCAGGAGAAAGTGTACTGTGTTAAAGGTCAATAGTGATTCGGACAGTGACGATGACGAGCGACCGGTCGACGCGGCTCAACCTAGCACCAGTTCCGGCGTGATTTTCCGAAGATCGCGATACGTTGCCAACGCGATCGAGAAGGATGACAAGCGTTTGAATTACAGTAGCAGTAGCAGCGACAGCAGCAGCAGCAGCAGTAGTAGCAGCAGCAGCAGTTCAGAGGATAATAACGTCCTCGGAGCGAAACGAAAACATTCTAAAACTGACTCGGACGCATCCACGAAGGTTCAAAAACGAAAGCATCGCAAATGCAAAAACAGCGCTCGACATGAGAACTGTTCTGGTAAGAGCCAAAGTAAACGACAAAAGCTCGATGACGAATCGGAGGAGGGGGAAAGGACCACTACCAATTCGAAGAATCGTGTGAACGGTAACGCCGGTAAGGAGTCCGTCCGTCGCGAGGACGGACCGTCAACGCCGAACAATAAATCGCAACCTTGCACTCCCGACAGCGGCATTAAGTCAGGTATTTCTACCACAGGAGGGAAGAACAACGAGCAACCACGTAATGAAGGAAACGACGGAGGTGCGGACGATACGAGTTCCGATCACGAGCAAAAACTGAAAGGTTTAGAGTGTTTCCGGAAGAAGGTGGAGGAGTTAACGAGGAGAAGCTACCGTAATCGATCGACGTCCCAGCAGCTCCAAGCAATAGCTTCTAGCACGAGCGACTCTTCCGATTAAGCGCTCCCGTTTTACCACTCTTCTCTCCCGCGATGCGCTCTACCCCGATTTCCCCCCTCTCCCCCCCCCCCTTCCTCTTTCTCCATTTGTACATAATATAATCTGTGATTCCTTGAAGTATATTTTTATAACACTAAGTTTTTGATCACGCGCGAATATGCGATCAATTTCTTTGTTTCGATTTTGTTCTGGATCCTATATGTCTGTATCTTTAATCCCCATTCGTCGTAAATGTACAGTAATTCCTCGTTTCATCGGAGACATTTAGCTTCAGTTTCGATGAATCCTTGAGATCGCTTCTCGAACGACCAAGCCTCGAGCCTTGCGTTGATCATCTGATCTCATTTGGCTGAGTTTTATCTTCGACGATGATAATTATCCTCTCGTTCTTATGATCATTTTACTTTCAGAAGACGTCGAAGAATTTTATATATAAATATAAAAGAAAGCAATTATTTATTTAAATTGCACTATTTTATTTGATGCCAGTCTCGCGCAGGTCGCACGAAATGAGGAAATACTGTACTGCGTTTTTCTTTACGTAGGTCCCCCAAAATTTTCATTAACATGCTGTTCTAAATATTGTGTGCAAATTGATATTTGCGATTATGCGTTCCGACGTGTTCATAAATCAAGTCACTGGATAGGTAAAACGAAATTTACGTCGTTGTTTGGTACCGCTCCCCGTATCTCTCGTCCTGCGTAAATGCCATTGCGACTGTCAGTGCTTGATCTAAATAATCTAGGACAGTCGCCGATTATCGCGTGAGGTGAAAACATTTCGCGGCCCTGACGGTGTAATAAATTGCATGTATAATGGAGACAGAACTGTAGACGCGAATTAACACACACACACACACACACCCGCATTAGCTTCAAAGAGCATTTTGCGATGACTCGGCTAATGATGTATTGTACTGTTGACACATGGTTTGCGCGATGGAAAGTAATTTAAAAAAAAAAGTAATAAATTGATATACATTTTTTTTTCCTATGCGTTGAGAGATTTGAAGGAAAGAAAAAGAAGAATTATTGTAACTGTATATTACATTATTTAATCTTGCGCATTTATATACATCTTTATTATAACTGATTACGAATAAACAAAAAAAAAAAAACTTGCGAATTATTACTCTACGTTTACTCAGGTTTGCGTTCGAGAACGAGAGCCCTTACGTTTTTTTTTTTTTTTTTTTTTTTTTGCCTCTATCGAAGTTAATCGTTACATGAATAAACGTTGACTAACGTAAATGATGTCATGCGGTATTCAAGCACCACATCCGGCGGCGAAACAAATCAGTCGTTTCGCAGTTTTCTTACATAGGTCACGCGAAGCCTTCTTAAGGATATTCCTAAAAAAAAAAAAAAAAAAATGTTACGCGCGAATTTAATTCTCATTTTAATGATCGTGCGACACAACTCGTTGGCGTACAATATCAATACACTCAATGCCAAGGTGTACGATGATCCTACGCGTGTATCGGGCGAGCGTCGCAGTTACTTTGGATTTTCGGTGGCCCTTTATACGAGTGCGGAGGGACCTTTACTGCTCGTGGGAGCCCCGCGAGCGAATTCCAGCGAATTGCCGTTCGTGACCGAACCGGGAACGGTCTTCAAGTGTGCGATGAACGGCACATGCGGAGAGTGGGTGATCGACAAGACCGGGAACGGTCCTCATCCTCGTGAGACACTAGTCAATCAGATCAAGGATAACGCTTGGATCGGCGCGACCATCGCCGTAGAAAACAAGACCGAGCCCAGAGTTGTGGTGTGTCAATATTTCTTATCGTTTCGCAATATTTTTCACAGTATCATGCAATTATCAATATTTCTTTCATTATCAATCAGCTAGTACATATTTGAAAACTATTGCGTTTCAAAATATCTTGATTGGATATTGAACATTGAATTTTTCCTATTGGAATATTTGATGCAAAGGCACTTGATTATATAAAAATATTTAAATCATATATTAAAAGATTAATTATGCTTACAATTAATTAAATTTCCAAAACTTTGACAAAAACATTAAACATCGAAAAGGAATAAAATCGAAGAAATAAAAGATTATTAATTCTTAAAAATCTACAATTTTTATCAAATTAAAAATAATGACAACTGCTCACTTATCTTTTTGCAAAGAATACTGATTTTCAGAATTAATACATTATGATTTACATAATGTGTGTTATTTATGATTTATTTTAAAGATTATATTAATTTTTTATTTAAAATTATAATTTTTATTTATTCATATAAAGCCTTTAATTATATTAATTTTGAATTTATGTTTATTATATTAAAATTATTTAACATAAAAGAATTTAAGTATAAAATAAAAATATTAATTTGTGGAATTAAAGAAATAATTTATTATCTTGAATAATTAATAATTTATTTATTTTATATGTTTTTATTTTTTAGATTATATTTATATTTATTAGATTTAGGGATTAAAAATGATTATCATTAATTAAATTAAATTAGTTTTAATTAAATTAATATAGAGTTTTATATATTTAATTGTGTGAATATCGTGTTTGTTTGTGGAAATACAAATAAATTTTTATTGATCCATTTATTAAATTAGTAATTTTTTAAATTTATTTTTTCGATAATTTTGATAATTATTAGATCTGATTTAATTAGAATTTTATTTGGATTAGATGATTTAGGATTGATTTGTTATTGTTTAGTAATTTTACAATCTGTAGATGAAGAAAAATAATAACTCGTTACTACGTAATTACGTTATTATTCCGTGAAATATATAATTAATTTCAAGATTAAAAGATTTCTCCGGATCAAGTTACCAAAATTTAAATCAATAAATAACAAGTTAAATGTCTAATATCAAAAATATTGAATATCCCCCAAAAAATAAAAATTACAAAATTTTTTAATAAACATTTCTTTTACTTCTCATTTTTATCTCTGTGTTCTACAAAATTTAACAAACATTTTTGTCGAACGAAGGTTTGCGGACCGCGATGGATAAACAATATCGTGAACGGCAATAAGCCCAATTGGTTCATGAATGGTATTTGCTACGCGACACGAGCCATCAACTCTACCGCATTCGAGAGAGAGGCGGAGGAGCGATTATTACCGCTTTCGAACCCCGAAAGTCAGATCACGTCCAAGAACGACATAGGCATCTATAACTACGGGATGGGCCAGGTCGGCTTCTCCCTGCACGTGAACTCCCCGAGATACGACGTGAGCGTCGTGCTGGGCGCTCCGGGTGTATACAATTGGAAGGGCCATGCGTTATTAATTACCGCCTCGATAGACGAGCCATTCTCGCGTAGGATAATTCCCTCGCTCGCCAGGGAGCAACAGATTCACAGTTATAATTATTTCGGTAAAGATAATATATATCTCTTATCACTATTCCCCTCTTCTCCTCCCGCCAAGTATGATCGAACCAGTCTAGCTGATCAATGTATAAAAATTATTATATTTTAATTATTTTAGTAATTAATAAAATTAATTATTAATTATATAAAATTAATTAATAATTATCAATAATTAATGAAAGAATTTATTATTTATTTTAATAACGTAAGTAATAAAAATTGAAAATATTGATGCGCATGACGATTGAAATTATTTTAATTTACGATATTAGGTGAGAAAACTTTTTTTATTTAATAATTTTAATAATTTTACGCTTGCAAATATTTATTTTATTTTAAGACTATCTATTTTATTTTATATTAATCTTCTTTATATTTTTTGCGTTATTTAAAAAAAAATATTATATTTTAAATATTCATCTTTGTTCCTTTTTCTAAAACGTCTTTTTATAGAAAAATCGTCGAAATTTTTAATAAATAAGAAATTTTTGTTTCTCTATAAATATATTTTAAATTTTATTGTAAAGAGCATAGTGTTTTATAAAAAAAAAGGCTTATATTACAGCCTTTTCTACAATAAAGTATGACAATTAAACAGATAATTATATGAGTTGATCAGGTTATTGACAAACTTCAGGAGTGTATAGAAATGTCAAAATATAGCAATTTTCGAGAATTTTAAAAACCATACTTCGAACATCTTTTGTAATACAATATTATTATGTTTATAATATAATCCTTGCTTAGTTATTAAATTTTGTACAAATTAAAATTATTTTTCTCATTGTCCATGGGTTTTTATTCGAAAGTTGCTATATTCTGACTTCTCTATGCGCTCCTGAAGTCTGAAGTTTGTCAGTAATCTTTTGAATCTTGTATGAGCCAAAATGGCGGCAACTCCTGATTTTCATCAAAATTTCGTTAATTTATTTACAAAGAGGCGTAGTTTTACAAAAGACTAGGCTCTTCGTAAAAGAATCTGCTAAACTTCTGTAACATGCGTTTCAGGATATGCTGTAACAGCGGGTACTTACTTCAACGAGCGAGATGTTTGGTATGCCAGCAGCGCGCCGAGAGGCGCCGTATACGGGAAGGTTCTCGTATTCGCCTTTCCCCCTAAAACTAATCAGCGCATATCTATTAAAATGATAGTGTACGGTCAGCAATACGGCGAGTTCTTTGGCGCCGCGTTAACATCATGCGACGTCAACAACGATCGTAGACACGAATTGATCGTCGGCGCGCCGCTATGGTCCAGGGACATGGACGAGGGTCTTGTCTACATCTTTACGGGGCGACACAATGTACTTAATTTATCAATAATTTATGAATAAATACAGCGGTGCGGATCTATCGATAATCAAAGTTCAAGATTTAAGCTTCCGATATGATTAAATAATCTCTTGAATAAAATTTTCGATTAACAAAAGATTAGAATTGGTAAATATGCATTAGGGGACTCATCCCTAATGACATTGATCTTGACAATATATATCAAGATCATAATTCTGAGTAATATCCAAGAGATTTCATTTGTCGCTCGTTCAATTTATCGTACAATTTAATTGTTAATAACTTTTTAATAAATAATAAATGATGGCTAAAATCTTTTGGATGTTACTCAAGGTCATGACCTTGACATTATCAAGGTCATTGGGGATGAATTGCCTAATGCACTTCATACCTTATCTTTAATTTAACAATAAAAAGAACAAAAAGCTTGATATTATCGGCAAAATTCTTTTTATTTTTAATATAAAAAATCAATAAAAAATTATTCAAAATTTTTAATTAGAATCTTTATTAATATAAATTATTAATTGATAGTTAACGACAAAGATAAACACAATTTTAAGCGCCTAGAAGAGAAATAATCCTGCAAAATTATTTATAATAATTGATAAAAATAATTATGATTGAATAAGAAAGAATAATTAATTAAGATTTTAATTTCTTAAAAATAAAAAATTAAAACAATTACAATTTTCAAATTATTAAAAATCGAGATCGTTTGATTGGTAAAGAAAGATAAAGAAATTATTAGAAAAAGATCAAGAAATATTAAAGTTAAGATTTTAATATTAAATATTGAGTTTTTTCTGGAAATTTTCACTAAGAATAATATTTTTGGCGGATTTGTTTATACATATATATTTTTTCTATAACTAAAGTAATATCTTGATAGATACGAAAACGCGTTTTCTATAATAAAAAAGGTATAACAAAATATATTCAATCATTGAATAAAAATCATTTTTTCTCATGTGCAAAATCCAGAACAATTTCGAAGAGCTGCAGACGATCGAGGGCAAGGTCGTCGGTGGCAGATTCGGAACCACCGTGGCGTGTCTGGGCGACGTCGACTACGACGGTTACGGCGACATCGCTGTGGGTGCACCCTACGAGGACGAGAGCGGTGGTGCGGTGTACATATTCAACGGTAACAGGGACGGCGTCTCCCGCGAGCACAGCCAGAGACTGATCGGCGCGCGATTCTCGCCGATGATGCGAGGATTCGGGATCTCCATCTCGGAATCCCGTGACATCGACCGGGACGGCTATCCCGACTTCGCCGTGGGCGCTTATCTGTCCGACGAGGTGGTCCTGTTGAGATCCGCGCCGGTTGTCACGGTGAACGTGACGCTCACGTATCCGCCGATCAAATTGCTGCGAAACGCAACGTCCTTCGTCGTTGACATCTGGATGTCCTACGAGGGCGCATACGTACCCGAGTATCTGCGTAATTTTATATTTTACAAATATGTCATTTACAAATTTATCTTTGTATATTTTTTCACTTATTTATTTTTATTTTTATTTATTTCTTATCTATTATTATTATCATTATTATTATTATTATTTATTATCATTGATCTTTATTTTACGTTATTCTTATTTTTTTCTTGTTATTATATTATTTTATTTATTTTAGTATTATTTTTACTATTATTTATTTATTATTATTATTATTAATGATATTATTTATTTTAATTATTATTCTATCATTTCAGGGGCCACCGTAATCCTGAAGGTCGATCAATTGCACGGTAGAGCTACGTATCGCAAGCAGAGAAGCAACGATGGATCACAGACTTACAAACTGCGTTATACGCTACTTAAAACTACGGTCACGCGAAGTTCACTTGAGATATATCTTACGGTGCGTTAGCAATTTTAAAATCATTGTAATAATTATAATTAATTATATAATAATTATAATAATGATAAATAATTATATAATGATATATAATTATAATAATGATAAATAATTATAATATAATTAATAGCAGTATTTTTTTTAGCGTATCAAACTCATGTTCTCTATTATGTTTTAGAAGAACATTCGAAACGTCATAGACCCGCTCGAGATATCGGCGTCTGTGCAGTTGGAGGACGATCTCGACGCGAGAAACGGAAGCTCATCGTCTTGCGTATCCTGCGTCGCGATAAACAAGCCTCGCTCGAAGATCGAGGATCTTGTGAAGCTCCCGTTCGCCCTGGAATGCGGCGAGGACAACGTATGCGTGTCCGATCTTCGGGTCGCATTGTCGACCGGGGATGACAGATACATCATTGGCTCCACGTCGACGATCACGCTGCGCGTCGACGCTTACAATCGGGGCGAGCCGGCGTATCAGACCAGAGTGCGCGTCTTCACCGAGGCCCTACCGTTAGCGAGCATCCCGCCCGAGTGTACGGAAAATCCTCGCGACGTCCTGGAAGTGATCTGCGACATCGGCAATCCTCTGAGAACGAATGTATGATAATGCGCATTGGATAAAAGATTATTTTTGGATAACGATTTATTTTTCAGAAAACATTGACATTGCAACTAGACACGAGTATGATGAGATATGACGTTAGACAAGTGGAATTGCGAGCGAACATCAGCACTCAGAGTGACGAGGCGAATTGGAATGACAATAGTTATGCAATCACTGTATATTTTGATGTGGACATTGATATAGCAATCGCCGGGTTGGTATATAAATTGAAAGATTTTATATGTAAGGATAAAAAATATATAATATATAATATTTATAATACAATATGTAATATAATATGTATAATATAATATGTATAATATAATAATTTAATATATAATATAACATTATATAACATAATGTAATATAATATAATATGTATAATATAATAATATTTATATTATAATATATTAATATTATAGATATTAAATATTATATTAATAAAAATAATATAAAATATATAAAATATAATAATAATAATATAAAATATATAAAACATATAATAAAATATAATATTAACTATATAATAATTTATAATATATATTTCTTCATCAGAAAAGCACAAGAAAATTTGTATTCGTATTTACGAGATGAAGAAAACGAGGAGAAACCACTAAATAGCGTCAGATTCCAGCATTTCTACGAGGTTCAGAAATTTGGCGCCAGTCCTATCGAGGAGGCTCTGTTGACTGTGAAAATTCCGACACATATTCGACGGTCGCGTGATACTGGAGACATAGCAATCGTCAGTATCAACGAAACTATTGGCAGAATGGATGCGTATCAATTTTATTGCAGCGACTCGAATGAAACCGACTCTGAGCTCTCCGTCGCGTCTGAAAGAATAATCATCGCAACTAAGGATAACGCGATTTTAAAAAGCGCTGAAAATGATACGCACGCGAGATTCAGTATCGAGGAGAACACGCCGATGTATATGCCATCCGAGAACAGAACGCTGTATGTCAATTGTACAAATAGCGCGATCAAATGCGCGCGAATTGATTGCAGACTGGGACCATTCCTGAGTTCCTTATCCGTTGCCAAGTTTTTGGTAACGCTGGATCTACAATTGTCGAATTTTCCCGGTAAATATAATCATGTGGCTGAGAGATTAAAAAAAAGGAAAGTTCACATTCTTTGAATATTATCTGATTGTAGCTGACCTGATGAAGGGCAGAGATATTATATTTTACGTGACTGAAGGTAGCGTTATGATAACGCAACCTGATAACATCTTCCAAAAAGAGGGTCATAAACCGGATACTGTTTTGATTGCCACGACATTCTTGGGCTCGCCGGTTGCTCAGCAAATAGCCGTGTGGATAATAGCACTTTCAATAATTTTAGGAATTGTATTGCTGATATTATTAATTCTGGGTTTAATAAAGATCGGCTTCTTTAATAGAAAGCAGAAGATGGAACTCGAAGCTCTGAAAGCTGAGACTGACGTATGTTTAGCATTTTCCAATGTAAATGAAAATTCTCGTTGTAGTTCCTGATGATTAATATCAAGTACTTTAGTAAAGTAATAATTCACATTTCAGAAAAAATATAACGTAGTACTGGAAACAACATCTTCGACGGAAGTTCTTGATCATCACTGAACACATATAATTAATATATTTAATATATTAATATCTAATCAGTTCGTGATGTATTTATTTTTTTATATAAGTAATAAATAATAAAATTATCAATTATTTATTTGTAATTCAAATATTTTATAAGCTATATATATTATTTATATATATCTTTTTAAAATCTTATATAAAATATTGAAAATATTATTTTATAATAGTATAATTCAAAAAAATATATATTCTTTATCACCTTCTTATATTCATTAATCAACACTGTAAAAAGTTGGTAAAAAAAAACTTATTTGATTTTCATTTTAATTTCTGTTTAAAATGTGCAACAATAATCATTATTCTTAAATATTTAAAAATAGTTTTTTAAAAAAAGTTAAAATTCTAAATATTATTTGCATGAAATTGATTTATACAAGATTCATGTATTCACTCGCGTGTATTTTATACAGTATTTTATCAATAAAAATAAAAATCTCTTATTCTTTATAAGATACATGAAAGCATCCCCTTTCAAGGAAAAAGATAAACTGGAAATCGCTCGGTATTATTAAATGATTCTCTCTCTCTCTCTACACACACTATAATATATTTATATGATATATCGTGGACAATAAGGAAGATAATTATGGGGAAAGAGGTAAAAACAATTATAGATTATATATATATATATATATATATATATATATATATATATATATATATACACATATATATATATATCCATAGATAATATTATATACTATA
>JBCEZV010000005.1:2038481-2053543 GCA_039654365.1 Cataglyphis livida
TATATATACACATATATATATATATTCATAGATAATATTGTATAATATATTGTTTGTTATAGAATATATATTACTCTGTCTAGAAATAAATTTACTTTAACTAATTAAATAGGGACTATCAAGGGCACCAATACCTGCCACTATGCCACCTTCGTCTTCGCTCGACAATTTGGTCCTTAAAATATGCCCAACTTGTTTATTTAGTATTATATTATCGCTATCCCTAAAAAAATATTATATTAAAATTATTTATATTAGCAAATAATATGATTAAATCTCGAGATTTATATTTCTCTACTTGCGCTTACCCTATTATCACTCCATATATGCCAAGTTCTGTTATAACCTCAGATAAATCAAAGTTATCTTTTAATGACGGTTCTTCAACGGCACGAATCAGATAGTTCTTCTGTAATGGGGGATAAATGCGATCCATGAGAATCCACGCCGTTCTTTCCTGAGAGTCTCTCATCGAAGTTAACCATGTCCTTATATCTTCATTATATATGTTATTTCCTCCTCCTTCTCTTTGTGGTTTGAGAACAAATTTGTTTGGCTGTTTTATACCCATTTCCACTGCTTTTTCTCCATCCTTATTCTATTAGTAAAACAAATATATTTAAATGTATCATTTAAACATATTTAAATAAAAAATTGTTTTAAAAGTGTGATTTGCATTTAAATATTAAAGAATTAACAATATTTCAATTAATAATAAATTACTTACAAAGTCTAATGTATATAATCCAGTAAATATTTCTTGCACTCTAGCAACAGATGTTTCATCTTTTAGAAACTTTTTCAATACACTAGATTGAGTCAAAGATTGTTGTACCTAGAAACAAGATGATTTTATAAATATTTTATTTTATTCTGATTATTACAAAATTCTTATTTCAGCTGCAATAAATATAAGTTAATTACTGTTTGGATATACATTTAATACTTAATATCGTTTAATACAATTTAATATAACATAATTTTTATGTAAATAATAAGAATTTTTGTATATGTGCTCAACACTCTTGTTTATGCAAATGATTAAAATAAAATACATACTCTTTTAGTGCCTGCTAAGTGGTATTGTACTGATGGACATTTTATTGCCCGGGAACGTTCAATTAATAATCTAATATCCCATTCCTTTTCTGTAGGGTAAGCTTCGAGTTCATAACCAGAACGATAATATACTACAGCCACTATCTTATTTGCACTAAAATAATTCAGTGATTCAGATTTGCAGTATTTAAAATGTTTATATTTTTTATTCAACATTATTTTTATATATATTTTTTTTAATATTCTCTCTTTCCCTTTTGAAAGATTTGATGAATTTTAAGTGAATTTTGATACAATTTTAAAAATGTAAATTATAATTCAGATGTGTGTGTAACAACTTACACAATTAATTCCTTATTTGGTCCCAGTTTTATTTCCTCCAATGTTAAGCTTGTTAAACTTCTTCTTATAATCTTTATCTTAGGACATAACTGACGAATTTTAAATTCGTGAAATCTTTGATCACATATATTATACGTCACATCCTCAACAATAAACAATATAATAGCTCTAAAATATACAGAACATTTCATAAATCTTATTTATATAAATATAATTTTTTAATTTTTTAATTTATATAAATAGAATTTTTCTAGAGTAAAAAATCTGTTTTATATTATCCAACTTACTCTGTATTATTATATAATTCCCATGCATGTACCAATCCCTCACAAAATCCAATATTGGCATTGTTTTCTGGAATCTTATATATAATAAGGATTAATAAATAATAAATAATATGCACAAAATATATTAAAAAATAGTGCAATATCAAAATAATACAAATTCTTAATTATACTTTTTAAAGATAGTTGTAATAACTTACTTGTTTACATATTTCCTTGGTATATCCCAATTCTCCTAATATATATCTAAAATAAATATTTTTATCACATTATAAAATATGTATTTATATTTTACTTATTAAATAATACTTTTAAATTTGAAAATTACTCTGTAATATAAATTTTTACATTATGTGCTTACCTATGATATTGAGATGTAACAGTAGCCAAAGCAGCAAAGCTAGTTGCTACCGTATTTATTTCAACTTGCTTTATCTTACAGCAATCATCGTGTAATAAATAATCTGATCTTAGTAATCCAAGACTTATGCTCTAAAATTATAAAAATAATATTTTGTATTTTTCTATCATTTCGCTGATATATACAAAATTTAATTTTGTATACCTGGCTAAAACCTTCTTCGTATACTGTCTCGTATATGCGAAACAATTTTGCTGTAAATGGATCGGCTTGAATCGTGCTAAAATAAATATATAATGTTGTGTTAAAATAAAATAAAATGATTCTGATGTATAAATTCACAATACCTTTTCACATACCTTTTTAAACTGTTCGTAAGAAATTTCTTATCATAAGCAACCTTGTGAATAAGTTCATTTAATAAAACTTGTACACTTTTTACAATAAAAAAAGGTTTCTCAGGAAAACTCGATGGTATCAGTGTAAATGGCAATATTTGTACTTGATCCTTATTGTAATTCTTCGTGGATCGCATGGATATCCCTATAAATAACAAAATAGAATATATACATCTGCGTGATATCAATTACTATGATAATTTTAGATTTATACTATTTACAAATATTTATAGCTGAATCTATAGTACAGCAAAAGCCATCACTTGTTATGTATGTCATGTGTCTAATTACTTGTGACTTAGTTGTTATCAGTAATAAGATATTACCGTGCATAAGTGTCCAATCTTTTGCTTTATCTATACTTTCTCTCAATTTCTCCTTCGAAAGAGGAAGCTGGATACAGGGCTTTAATCGACAGGTAGTCATGACAAAATCGAATTGAATAATACGAATATTACGAATATTAATTGAATATTACGTTATCATACGTTATCGTCACGATGTACGTGCAATCTCCAACTATAAAAATAATACAGATTACAAATGTCAATAGAGTGTTCATATGTTTGAATAACTTCCTCTTCTTCCTTTTTCGATCTATTGGCAGTCTAATGGTTTATCTATACGATTATAAACAGATAGTGATAAGATAAGATCTTTATGAGATTTAGACACAATCTTTTTAATTTTCTAAGAAAAAAATATAAGATGAAAAATAACAGCACACGTAAATATACGAATCTACACTACATGTCTACTTCCGTTTTCCTGCGCGGCAGGAAAACAGTTGTTCGAATGACAAGTGAAAAATAAGAGATCTGCTCTTTGTAGCGGCACTATGTCACTCTTTCTGCACTCTTTTGCGCATCTTCTTCAATTTTAATGATCTTTCGCGAGTATTTGTATATCTATATATTTTTTTTATTAATTTTAACACTTTTAATAATTTAAATCTCTATATCGATTGCCTAATTTAATGTAACATTAAATATAATTAACTATAATAAAATTAAATATAATTAATTATTGAAATATATAAATATAATTTACATTAAATATAATTTACATTAAATATAATTAAATACATAACAATAAATAAAATTGGTAAAATCTCATGAAAATTCATAAAGTAGGTTGACAGCATAAAGATAATTAATATATATAAGTCGGAAATTTTAATATAATATTATTAGGAAATAATATCTTTAGGGACAATACATTAATCATTGCATATAAAAAAAAAACAAGATTATTGAAATATTGATTATGTGTTTCAGCTTTTTCTATCACACAAAAAGTACTGTTAAAAAAACTAATAAGTTTTATAAATATATAATCCCATTTTTCTTAATATTTTTTATGATTATTGTGGAATATTTTATTAAACTTGCAATTCACACATATTTCAAAAAAGCATGATGAATGTTGAAAATAATATTGTTGGTGGAAGCTCCTGATCATTGATTAAATACAAAAAAGATAAGATTTCTCAAACAAATCTAATATATAATGTATTTTATTTGCTGTGAGATGTGTATATATAATTTTTTGATATAAATAATAAATAACAATTATACGTTATCTGTGCATATATACATACATACATACATATATATATATATATATATATATATATATATATATATATATATGTATGTATATATGTATATAAACATATTCATATATAAATATAAGGCATATATATTATATATTTCTGTTTAAGACCTTCTGTTTAACCACACTTTCTCTTATAAAACAATAAAACATGCTTATAAAAATATAATCTTAAAAAATATGTTAACTTCTCATTCCTATATATCTGCACAATTATGGATTATTTCACGCGGAAGGCTTCGTAAAGACATATATTTAATTATATTTGTAATATATAAGTATAGTTTCTGATTTGTCTCCTATCTAAAAGATATGCAATCTTTAAAATCTTTAAAAGCAGTTTTGGAACAAACTTAATTCTATTTAATATCAATTGTACGAGAATCATTTAAATATATAATATCGAGAGATAGTTGCTCGCATTTCTATATCTTATATAGCTGCCAGTATGATTAAAAATCTACTGGTTCAAAAGGCAAACGAATACATCGCGCATCATATTTCAATGAATGAAATTCGCGATCGTATGGAGATTACATTTTCAAGCAATCAGAGAGCATAAAATCGTTACACTATGTGCGTGTATTTATAGGCTAAGGTTTCTTTCGGTGTCATTGAAACGCATTTAATCATCCAATCCAAGTCCCTTCGAAATTTCGTCCGCTGTTAATTTGTGTCCGCCCGAAGACGGTGGAGTTTCCGGACGCGGAGCTGATTGTGGCATTGGTGGGGAAGACTCGTAACTCGGAGGGGGTCCGGAATGATGTTCGTGATGAGATTTCTATACAAGAGAAAGAATTTACGAAACATTATTTATAAACGTTATTGAAAATTTTACTCTGTAGTTTTTAATGATATACGTCGCTAAAATCGAAAATACAGCGTATATTTACATCTTTTCCACGTTTGCTTAGACCGTCCAAAGCCGAATTAAACAAGGCACTTCCTATTCCTGATAAGAGATCCGATTCGCTAGAATTTTGACCGCCTGACGGTTGATAGCCGCCGTAGCCTCCCGATGGTTGATACACTTTTGGTTGCTGATGACTTCCACCACCGCCCAAAACGCCAAATAAAGATCCTAACGTTCCGCCCAAATCACTGGCAGGCGGCTGATTTGGAGAATAGGCAGGTTGTTGAGATCCTCCACCACCTAATATCATCAATAAAAAAGGCTAAAGGCTTAAATCATAAATTGCTCTGAAGTATAGTATCAGGAATGTAGCTTAGATATCATCTATCCATTTATCTAGTCTGAGAAACACTCCCGTCCTTGGCAACAATTCCAACACGATGATGTCACTCGGCCAATTACGGCAGCATTATTTACGGATTTTCTAGCTTATAGAATCACGATTTATATCCATTTACGGAATTACCAAAAATATTATAATTTCGTTCGAAATTAATTTATTCCGAATCGCAAATATTCCATATATGTAGCAGTTATCGAAACATCACAAAATACATATTCTAGATTATACCGCATATGTAACGTTTTCTTTCTTTTTTCTTTTTTTTTTTTGAAAAATTCAAGTTTTACAAATATATACTATACCCAAGGCTCCCAAAATAGAGCCCAATACACCGCCACCGCCGCCGCCCGATTGCGGCTGGGCAGGATAGCCTTGCTGCGCGTGTGTATTGCCTTGCAAGGCGCTGCTCGCCAGACTACTAGCTAAAGCCATTCCGAGAGACCCAGCTAAATTTCCAAAGCCACCTTCACTTTCTGTTTTTGATTTAGCAGCGTCTGTTTTTTCGTGATCCTTCTCTTCACTTTCTTCCTTCTTCTTCTACAAATAGTCATGCATGTTTAAGTTCTAGTGGCCTCTAATGTAAATATAGCAATAAATTTGAATATATCTTTACATTCATCGCGTGCATGGCTGCTGCTACTCCTCCGGCCGCCACTAATCCGCCTAGTGCTAATCCAACTTTGTCTAAACAATCTCCAAAGACACCTTCTTCTTCAGGCTTCTCAGGTTGATATCCATAGCCTCTGGGTGGATTGTAACCACCAGGACCACCATAAGCATCAGGAGGGGGACCATAACCAGCTGGCGGAGGAGGTCCATAACCAGCTGGTGGTGGAGGTCCATAACCAGCTGGAGGAGGTCCATAACCAGCTGGAGGAGGTCCATAACCACCCTGCGGTTGAATCGTTGGATACAATCCTCCAGGTGCTAGTTTAAAAAGCAGGATTTAATTGATTTAGAAAGTCAATATTAATAGTACAATACTAATATATTATAATTTTAGAAATATATATATAGTTTCTTACGAGGTGGGCCAAAATCAGCAGCTGGTACACCCTCTGGCACTGTAGCAGGAGACTTTGGTGGATCAACCGATACTTGTTCAAAAGTGATAGAGTGTATCTCAACATCGCCGTCGATAACCAGATGGGTAACTTTTATGAATGGTAATCGATGAGCGAATTCTGCGAAGTGCCTACCATTTATGGCAATTTTGTAGCAGTGATAATCGCACAGGATTATCATTTCAAATTTCTGACCAGGATGAATCCATAATGGACCAGAGTTTTCCTCCACGCCCCAGGTCATCGATTCTATGCTATTTCTGGTAACAAAACCTTCAGGGAAACGTGGAGACACGTGAATGGCTATGTCATCCCTTGGATTTAACGTCGGTCCTAATTGATAGTTGACAGCGAATCGTACAGCCTGAGGTGGTACTTCGCCCCGTATTGTCACCATAGTGCCTGCTCTCAAACCTCCTTCCACCTTTCCCACATATGGGATTTCCTGTTGCAAAAATTGCCAAATTTCAAAATATGAGTAAACAATTTTCTAAAAATAACAATAACAGGGACTCAAAATTTGACACTGTATAACTTTGAATATTAATTGTAAATAGTAGTTAGGGCAAAATTCCCATAATAGTATCTTCCACATAAATAAAATAAGTCATAATAATTATATTCTAATTTTAATTAATATGTATTATGAATATATAATTCTAATGACAATCATATTTCTAATGACAATCATAATTCTAATGACAATCATAATTCTAATGACAATCATAATTTATAATTTATAATGACTCACATATTATCCTGTATAATTTATAAATAAATGATCACGATTGTGCTAAGAATGCGCATTTGATTCAAGCATCGGCAATGCGGATACTTTGTGGATCAATGGAAATCTCGTTAAATAGAAATGACGAACCACAAAGTGGTGAACGCAAACGAAGAATCCTTACCGGATTCAGCACCGGAGAGCTGGCCATTTTCGCGATTGCTTCGACGATCTAAGCACGAGAGACGTCAAATCTCGAAAAACTTCAATCAACTCTGATGACTCCGATCGCGTGTAATGAGTGATCGATGCGCAACGCGAAGACGACCGGTAGCTTTCCGAAGCGCCACGAAGCGCTTCCGGCGCTTCTATTTACAGTGCTGACGTTTCTCATCGAGCAAGTATACCGCGACACGGCTTATATAAACGAGGCGATCACGTGACGCATCGATTACGTAATCTATCGCCTAAATTCATCCTGAAGTGAGTTTTTTCCAGGGTGGAGGAATGGACCCAATTCGTAGAAAAGGACACGCACACGCTGGGTGGAGCGCTTATCTTTGTCAGAGATCAGCTGATCAGCTGATAGTATCATTGTCAAAAACATTGACTTCATATATGTATACGATTTGAAAAAAAAATTATTAATTCATAATTATTTCCAATTTCATATTGCTTAAATTTATAAATAAAACCAAAACATTCCCTGAAAGTTTTTTTTTGTTAAACATCTGATGAGAAAGTGTTTTTAATTCAGATTACAAGTGTGTAAAGAGAGGTAAAAATCCATCCAAAAATATTCCTGTCTCTTTCTACTTCTGCCCCCCCCCCCCACCCCACCCTTTTGATTTTCTACAGGATCGTTTACTGTTCACTCCAGTATATTAGAATTCATTGCGCAAACTCGCTGTGGTGACGTCACGTCCGCGCACGCGAGCCCGCCAATTCCGTTGGCGCCTGTCTAAAAGAACAGGAAACACGTGCGTCAATTGACACGTACGTCACGTGTAACGTGAATGATGACATGAGCGAGAGCGAAGCCTTTGGCGCGAATACGTCACTCTTTCTTCTATCATCTCGTGATTGTTAGTTACTGTGTTTCACAATTTTATGAAATGTATAAAACTTGAGGTAAGCGTTGCCAAGACTGTGACCGAGAAACTTGATCAAGAGAATATGATTCTCTCTCTTGGAATAGAATTAAGGAAAACTAAAATTAAAATGTAATAAAAAAATTATATATAAAATTCTATTAAAGAGAGAAGATCAAAACAAAATATGTGAATCTTTTTTATTATCTTTTTATAGAGTGTTTGATATAATGAAAATGTCATCAATACTAAATACTAATTGCAGTAATAAAAAATAAAGAATATACATTTTTTTTTATATTTAATTTCCAAACTTATACTGCACATTGCAGCAATAGTGCAATATGTTGTTGCAATATTGCTGCAATGTTTTGTGCTGCATAAGAAATTAAATGTTATAATTATAAATATTTATCATGAGTCAATTATCTTTTCTTTATTTGTTTAGGTATGTTTTTGACAGACTTGATAAAATGTAAGGAATGATTTTCCGAGGAGTCGAAGATATTATTTACGGAGAGAAGACCGGAAAAATTACGTAATTAACAGACACTTATGGCGTAGCGTGCACGGACCGCCTACGTTCATTTTCGTCTATTCACTGTTTAATACCCGACGAAAAATTAAATAAACCCAGGCGTACTGAATGAAGTAGCGAACAGAGTCTGTTTTCTTGGAGAAATAAATAGACGGATATGAAGACGATTAATGATGTCCAGAACAGATGTAACAATAAAACGCGGAGGGAAAATTGTATACGTTGAATATCTGGAAATTTTCGACGGTACTTTGTTTTCTAAACGACTATTAATCTGAGGAAGAAAATATAATACATATATTTTTATATTTTATAATATTATTTAATATACATTTTATTTTAATATTATGACAATAATCATTTTTTTATATATGATTTCTAAAAATGACATCGATATTTTGCTTTATTATATTCAGATTTTTTTTATATCAATTATTTATTATTTAAAAAATACATTTTCATATATTTTAATATATTAAATAATTCGATTTTACATATGTGAGTTTATACAAAAATCTTTATTATAAATATATTTATAAAACATTTCTTAAAAGAAATTATAGAAATTTAGCAAATCAAAAAATAAAATATATATATATATGTTGTTAACATTGTTAAATTTTTAAAACAAGTGCAAAGATAAAAAAAGTGCATTTTGTTTAAATAATTTATCAATGCTGATTGTTCATTGTGCAGATTAATTTAGAATGTTATTTTTATTCTTCTACCTTTTGTAGTTTTTTATCTTGATTTTATTAAAATATGCACGTTTTTAAGAAAAATAAATTATTTGTTTAAATAAACATTTTACTCGATGGTACAAAATTATTCTATTTTTTATTAAAAAATTTAAATACGCTAATATCTTTTGTCATCATTTTATTCTGATTGTGTTATTATATTTTAAACAATTATAGTTAATAATTAAGGCCTCGATTAATTTTATTTGGATGATGTGAGATCGTTTTATGAGATATGGGGGAAAAATTATAGATTTGCAAAAAGTACATTTTACACGATCGTTGTCAAGAGACAACGTACATACAGGGTGTGTCGGAATAAAGGTATTTGGAGCGTGATAGGGCTAGGCGGTCTGGCGCACCCAAGATAAACAAATGATCCTCGTCATCATATACGTTCGATTCACATGCGTGACACGCACCGTTCGTTTCGCAGTTCGCCTGATGGCTAAACGATCGTCGCGTCATGAACTGAATTAATTGAAGTGTTCGATTATAACTCAAAAAATTATCGAAGCATACATATATCTCAATTACAAATTCAGATTTAATTCCTTTGACTGTAAATGTCAGTCTAATTTTGCTTTAATTCGTTTTTATTAAGAATATTATTGAAAACGCAATAATAAATTTTCATGAGAGAAAAAATTTTTTGTAATATAAAAGAATTAGACGATCGCATTTAAATATGAAATGAATCTGAAAAGAAGCAGTCGCAATATAATTAGCATTTTTGTAACTGATAATCGTTATCGTTGACAGTGAGGTGATCGAATGGTTATCATGTGACCGTGACAAGAAATGCGGGTAACCGATCAAGACTGTTAAAAATCCGTTTAATCTAGAAAAATTGAGGCTAATGATAGTTCGAGTTTAGCTTATAAGACATGCCCGATACCACTATGGTTAAATGTAATGACATAGGACTTTCAATGGATCAATAAAAGAATTTTCGCCCAGAGTAAACACGCTTTCAAAAAATTTTGAACTTACAACGCGAATATTTAACTGTATTTCTAACGACGATGCTAATCATTATTATACAACATGTCTTACAATCAGTGATCTATTAATTATTAATGATACGCATTTTTTTAATAGTATTTTAAATCAATTTTAAATAAAATATCAAAACTTTGATATTTTTCGATATTATATTTTTCATTATAAATATTTAATATTATATTTAATATTACAAATATTATTATAATTTTATTATAAATATTTATCATGAAATCTGATATTTTCTTAATGATTGGAGTTTCTTGCAAATTGATTTTTCCGAATTAATTTTATTTTAAGATAGATTTATAATATGCTACTTAATTGCAAAGATACATAACGTTTAAAATTAATTATTATTATTATTACAAAATTTGAAACGTTGGAATTTACAGGGAAATGTATTAAGTTATACAATATATGCTTCCAATTTGTCAGAGAATCTAACGTTCATTGGAATCGAGATCGTGTTGTGAAATATTCTGTATATACTCGATGAATGTTATGACACACAGGCAAGGGGAATATCTCCGGATTGAAACTTCGTGTATAAAAACTCTATTAGACACACGGGTTTGATTAAGCAAAATAGAATCAATAGACTAAAATAAAGAATAGAAGCCATTCTATCGACATCAATTTTTTTAACGAATTTCTACCTAAGCCGCAACTTATTCTGGCAATAAGTTTCGAAAATTTATCCAGCAAAGTTTAACAAGCTTTACGTTGTATCAAATCTATCTAAAAAGGAAAAAAAAGAGATTTTTATATTATGTCAAAAATTACACTTAATCTTATTTTTCCAAAAAAAAAAAGATTTTAATTTATTTTTGCATTAAAAATTCTTTTTTTTCTTCATATAATTTTATATCTAAAATTATAGAAAAATATATATTTTTTGCAAAATTACATTTAACTCCAAGTAATTGTGCCGAATTTGCAAAATTAAACATTTGTATGCGATTAATCTGAAAGAAATATTTGAGATCAAATCAGATTTTTTTTTTTTTTTTTACATATATCATAATTTTTAATATAATTTTTCTTATAAGAAAAATTTGATATGATCTTAAATAAATAAGCAGAAAAGCATACAATATCTTTTTTTTAAATATAATTTTGCATATATAAGTTTTTTAATACACATTTATTTTTTTCAAAAAAATTTTTATCCAATATATATTTTCTGCTCTCTAATAAAACGCACAAAGGAACCACGTCGACAGGAGCGTGTCTTTCTACCTTAGGATCGGAACGCGAAATGAGGAGTCTCGTCAGGATCAATAGCGTACGTGAGGGGGAGCCGAGCCTTCCTTACGAGTTCGCCACCATAAAAGCGACCCGTACGCACCGCACGTCTCGGCCAGGTGTCCGCACCAGCATGCATACCGCATATACACGCGCATTTTTCTGCGTCTGTGATCGTGCCCGTCGACCTACGGAGACCTACCTACGCTGCCTACTATTCATCAGTTTTTTTTTTTTATTTGCAGGTACAGAGCCAACGGTTGAATGGGAAACGGTACGCACGCGTGTGCGTGCATCGTAAAAGCCCCGGCATTGACCGTTGACAGTACACGAGGTGGTCCTCAATAAAATTATCATTTATAAAATTATCACTTATTTTCATCTTCATAAGACGCTTCTCACGTGCAATACTTGGAAAGGAAAATTTTCTTCTTGGATTTTTATATATTATTACATTCGCGCAGTTAATATTTCAAAATAATAATATATAATCGCTATTTAATTTTATATAAAATAATGTATAAATTTTCTTAAATATATATTTATTTTAATATAAATACTATATTTAATATTTTAATATTAAATATAGTATTTATTACATTATGTTATTATATGTAGATTTTAAAAGATCTGCAATTAGAAAAAATAAATAAAAACACTTACAATAATTTAAATTAAATAAAAACTCTTATAATAAACTAAATTAAATACGCGAATTAATTAATTTAAATATATAGTTAAAAAAATAAATATTGAGCATTGTGATCAACATTTTATTAATAAAATAGAAAAAAGAAAATATTGTGTTAATGTATAGTTAAATGCCATTAAACTCTCGCTCGTAAAATCGAATTTGCAGGAGAACACCAATGCCTTTCTTGTTTACATTATTTTGCAGGCACAATGAGAGATGCTATTTTAGTAGCACGTACGTGCTTTTCTCTCTTTCTCGATGCAAATCACCCCGGTTTCGCGATATTATACTAATCTAGTAGATTTTCATATTACTTATAGAGATAAAAAAATCAGAATCCAATTCATTTATCAGTTTGTGTCGAGGAAAATTAATAAAATAGCCTATTTTCTAAAAACTAAATAGCATAAAATTACGGATTAATAAACAAAATAGAGGATTTTAAAACATTTTTTGAAATATAATTACAATTATATTACATTAATAGTAACAAAATAATTACACACATATATTTTAGTTCTCTTTTTTCTGCTTAAAAAAAAAGAATTAAATTATATTCTAATAATATTATATTATTAAATTAAATTATATATATAATATTATTTCTTTTTTATTTCAAATATCTTATATAAATATTTGAATAGACATTTATATAATAATAGAATATATAATATTATTTACATAAATATTTATTTAAAAATGAAAACATGACAGTCATAAAGTTTAAAAATATGAAAGCAGAATTTACATCATATTTCAAAGATGAAAATGCATCAAGTAATCTCAAACAATTTTCTTAGAAATTTCTATAATTTTCTATAATAAAAAGAAGATCTTATATTATTCTAAGGATATACATTGTATCAAATTATATAAAAATTAAAATTAATAGTGAACATCTTCCTTTTCAGATTTCTGTTTACTTTAAATAAGTATTATCTTAGTGAGTATGGACGTTGGATATTTTTAATGAAATTTCGCACGCGTTTGTGTTCATTGACGATTTGCTTTATGTTTACGGTACGTGTGACGATGAACAGACATCGGTGTAGCAGAGGTGACACCCGAAGGTGGTGGTGGTGGTGCGGCTGTTCAGAGCGCCTTTCAGCCCTCCACAGGCGCAGTTGAACGCGATCCGCAGTCTTCGACGGTCCGTTGCGCTTTCTCGATCTCGCAATTTGTCGCAAATTTTCGCTAATCTTGATCGGTATGCCACAAATATAGTTAATAATCAATAACAGGTGAACTTAATTTTGTTAATAAAATATTTCTTATATTTTCTAATTTTTTAAAATAATTATAAATTCAATTGATTTTATAATTCTTTTATTTAAATTAAATTTTTCTTATACTAATTATATTGTAATTAGTTTTTAGAATTTTAATTTATAAAAATATTTTTTTTATTTAATTAAATAAATTTTTTAGAAGGCGCGCTCTTCCAGATATTAATATTAATGTGAGATAAAATGGAATGAGAAGAGAATTTTATTTTGTTTTGGTACAGCTGAAAATAATTGTTTACTGGTGCATATTTAAATTTTTCAAAGTTTGTGAAGTGAGGAAGCAGTACGATCGAAGTGATTGGATATTTCATTACTGGAAGTCGTATACCGTGAAATGCTGGTAAGAATTGCGCAAAATTTATTTATTCCAACTGCAGTTCTTTATCTGCGACATTTATGTAATCGAGTAACGAAGTATAAGTGCGTATATAAAAAAAATAATACCACTATCGTTTAATGTTGTTTTGACGTATCGTGTTGTGTAAAGGAATTCAGATCACGTGGTTTCTGATTAAATGCCTCATTTTTCGGTATGTAAACAAACTGTGGAAAATGATCGCAAATTCATATCACGCAATAATTTCACATTACGACATAATATTTGTCAATAATAATAAAGATTCTTAAAATGCATTTTATATAAAATTATATGAAAAACTATGAGATTCGATTAATTTCTTTTTTCATATTTTTAATAACATTTTATAGTTTTATTCTTTAATTTTTAATTTGAATTAAATCATTTGAGAATATATTTTAGAATTTATTTAAATTATTTAAATTATAAATTATTTAAAATTATAAATAAATAAATTATAAATTATATAAAATTATTTAAATTTATTAGAATTTATTTAAATACAATATCTATATTTGTCAATCAATAGTGTATAATTTTTTCATATAACAATGCAATTATTAATTAAATATTGTAGAGATTAATATTAATAAGTATTATTTTGGTTTATTCTTTAAATATAATTAATTACTATATATATTTTTTTTTATTTTTAAGTATAAATCTAAATTTTAATAATATTCTCGATATGACATATATTTGTGTTTCATTAAAATAAATACATCTTTCGTTATTATATAAAATCAAGTGCAAGCTTTCTTACGATCTTTTATTGTACAAATTATATAATTATATTTCACATTTGATAATACATTTTTTTATTTTTTTTTTATTTTTAAGTATAAATCTAAATTTTAATAACATTCTCGATATGACATATATTTGTGTTTTATTAAAATAAATACATTTTTCATTATTATATGAAATCAAGTGCAAGCTTTCTTACGATCTTTTATTGTACAAATTATATAATTATATTTCACATTTGATAATACATTTT
>JBCEZV010000005.1:2075034-2135147 GCA_039654365.1 Cataglyphis livida
TTTTTATACACATACATACACCATACACATATCATATCATACATATACATATATATATATATATATATATATATATATATATATATATATATAAATGTGTGTATGTATATATGTGTGCGTGTTTTTCACAATGCGATTTTTCGGGAAATTAAAATGTCATTTCTCATATTCTAGTTTTAAATAAAAGCATTTGTGAAATAATAACTGGCGCGTGGTTAAATATATTACATCATTTACAAATCACATATTAAATTAACATATGAATTGCAAATAATATAATAATATATAATAATGAAGCACAAGCCGTTGTTGCTTCATAAATGATTTTAAAACTGGGATATGATTATATTTCAACTTTAAAAAAAGATCGCGCATTCTAATACATACACATTCTAATACACGCACACGTGCGCGCAACATACACACACACACACACACACATATACACATATACACACGCATATATATCTATTAAAATATAATTTATAGTCAGACTAACCTTTTGTACAGTTTGTCCTGTCGACGAGTTCGGTCCCGTCGCTATCCCCATTGCTGGCGCTGACGTCGCCGTGATCCTCGACGTCGGCATCTGCGCCGCTGTCGTTGTCGCTGTCATCCTTGACTTTCGTCTTCTCACCCTTCTGGCTCGTCTCGCTGACCCCTTACCTTCTCTTCGCGCTGCAATACAAAATATGTTATAATATATTTTTTTTCTTTCTAATTTTGAGAGAGAGAGAGAAAGAAAGAGAGATGTAAATAGTGTAAAATACTTACATTTAGGCATTGTTGACTTTTATAAACAGAATCGCACAGTCGCAAGAGACACTCTGACCGTCTCAACGATTCGAAAACAAATGATGATTCGCTAGCCGAATCTAAGCACGTGCGCGGTTGCCACATGGTTTACTGGTTTTTTTTTTTGTTTTTGTAGATAAGAATCGCGACACTCGATATCGAGAACGAGAACGAATAAAGAGCAAGCGAGATGACTGATTTTCAAAGAGTTCCGAAGTATTGAGGATCCTTCCTTTTCTATTCTTATCTACAAATACATAAACATGTTATAAAATAAAAACTATAATTTTTATTTTGTATTTTATCCGTTTGCAAATATTTGTAATAAATTTATGATATTTTTATGATTAAAATAACACCAAACACGATATAGCTAAAATAAAATTTAACAATATGATGATGTAAAATTAACATAATACATTTAAGATTTTTAATTAAATATGTAATATATCAAAATTTTAATTGTCCATTTAATTAAAAATTATCCGATTTATGTCGTGTTTAATGTTATTTCCATAAGAAATGGCATAATTTATTAAATTTTTTTTTAAGCCAATAAAATATAAAACAAAAATTTTTCTTTGTACTTTATAAATTATTTAAATTCGTAAATTATTATATGTATATAGAAGAAATTTTTTTTACTTACATATATTTAATGTTATTATAATATTAATTAACAATATCGATACAATGAAGCGTCTATGTATTCGTATAGTGACGTCATTTAAATGCAGGCAACAAGATATCATTAAAGACTGATGGTCTTATGGGATTTAAATGGTCTTATGGACTGGAAAAAAAACTCGCTGCGCGTTATTTTAGTCCATCTAGTTATTGTTTTATTATCGAAAATGTATAGATCTTTTATGTGACTGCTTTAAGAGCAATAAAATAAACATTGCTCTTATTATTTACTTACAGTAGCGCGTGGCAAACTTTTTCATGTAATATATTAAATTTTATAAGATGGTATTTATATAATTATTTATAATAAAACAATGACTGGATGAATTACAATAACCGTATAAATTAAATAATTCATCAAAGTATAAATAAAGCTCCAATAATATAAATAGAAAACTGATCTAAAGGCAATAAGTGTAGGCGCAATATTAGAGGCGCATAAAATTTTTTATTAAAGTATTTTAATTTGACACATGTGTGAAATATATTAATTTGAATATACAGGGTGTCCTAGATCACCCGTACACCCCTTTTCTTTCAAAAACTAAACATTTTAAAGAAAAACGTTTTGAACAAAAATTGTATGGTTTTGAGGGGAATATAAGATGGTGTCATTGGTTTGACCTTGGATGACATCGTTAAGGTTAATTCAAGGACACATTTAATTTCTTAAATAGAAATCCCCATTTTTTATTGGATATTCTTATAGCTTATATTGAGAGCTTTCCAAAACACTATAATAAAGTATTTTTTCATTATGAATTTTTTGAGATATTTTATATCTTAATCTAACATATTTTAATATAAAATATAAAATATCTCGAAAATTATTTAGTTTTCGATAATTGTATCATAATACTTTTAGGTACAGAATAATAAGATGAACCAAATGGTGTACAGAAAATAATTGTTTTTAAAAAAAAGTATGCAATTATTTGCAGTATATTTTTTTATAATAATTATTTATTTTTTCTTTACACCATTTGATTCATCTTATTATTCTGTACATAAAAGTATTACGATATAATTATCGAATACTAAATAATTTTCGAGATATTTTATATTTTATACTAAAATATGTCAGATTAAGATACAAAATAACTCAAAAAATTCTTAATGAAAAAATACTTTATTATAGTGTTTTGGAAAGCTCTCGACATAAGCTATAAGAATATGCAATAAAAAATAGGGGATTCCATTTAAGAAATTAAAGGTGTCCTTGACTTGACCTTAACGATGCCATCCAAGGTCAAACCAATGACACCATCTTATGTTCCCTTCAAAACCATACAATTTTTATTCAAAACGTTCTTCTCTAAAATGCTTATTTTTCGAAAGAAAAGAGATGTACGTGTGGTCTAAGACACCCTATATGTATGTGTGAGGTGGCGTACGTTTCAGCCTTTTCTTTAGGCCTTCATCAGCGCAATATTAAATGGTCGGATAACAGAATTTATAAAAGCACAGTGTGCGTATTCGTATATAAATTAATCTTATAGTTGAACCAATTTTTTTTTAATTGATTTTCTATGCATTGTTTTTTTATTTAATTAAACTGAGATTCAAAACTGTATTTTTGTTTAGATACGCAAAATTAGAAAAAAAAAAGAGAGTTAATTAGATTTTGTGTAACTGTAGTTAATTAGTTTCAAATAGATATTTAGTTTAGTAGAAACATATTCTACTCGGCTTAATACATCTATTTTTTATATGAAGATAAGTTTATGTATGTTAATATTTACGATAAATAATGAATTTTTTACATTTCAATAAACGATTATGAAACGACTCGGACTTTGTGCAATTTGATCGCGTACAAAAACAGACGTTTCGTAAAATCTCTTATCATGGAGAATACCGGAGGAGGGGGAAACTCGTTGATTGTACAGCTGCCGCCTTCAATTACATACTCGATTGCACATCTCTCGTGTCATGTCATCTCAATATTGTGCATCTAGCGAAAAGCGTCGTACATGAAAATTTATTTCGATATAAAAATACGAGAAAATGATCTTTTGTGTGCAATTGTGTGTATAATTAAATTTGTGTATAATTTAATGTTATATAATTAAATGTTTTCTTTCTTTGTGTTATCTGTAATCAATTGCCTTTTTGTATACATATGTCAATATTTTCTGCATAATAATTGCGGTCAATATGCCGATTCTAATCACTGCATCGTCTAAATGATACTGTAAACGCTTGATGAGAAAAGGTGAGAGTTCCTCGAAGAAAATTTGTAATTGTATTAAATTAATATGTTCTTATTTCTATCATATTTTCGTATAGTTTGTTAATTTTATTATCAAGAATAGTTTCTATTTTAATAAATAAAGTTTGACAGCATGTAGAGATATTTAAAATAAAAATGAATTTTTCTTGGATATTCCTATATTCCTCTAGAATTCATCGTAAAATCTGACATATCTTCTACTTTATTTACGTAATTTATAACAGCTACTTTTTCTGTTAAAATAATCTAATTCCGAATAGATAAGATACCAAAAATAATCTCCTTGAATAAAGATAACATTTTTGTAGTATAAAGAATTTCTGCAAAAAAAAAAACGCAATTAAAAAAATTGTGATCTTTTTTACAGTTAGTTATTATATTATATCATTGAATATTTTATAACATATAATTAATTTTATATATTTCTTAAAGTTTATTTTTTTAAATAAATGTTTTAGAAATAATATTAATTTAAAGCTCAATTTTGCAGAATTAATTCTTTAAAATTTAGTTGTTTGAAAATAATTCTCTCTCTCTCTCTCTCTCTCTCTCTCTCTCTCTCTCTCTCTTGCAATTTTTTACTTTTAAAATTATTTCAAAATAAGCTAGTACGAAAATATCGTTTTTTATTTTTCTTCAGATATTTATATATTTCTTATTAAATCACATATTATAAATAATAACAAAAAATTGCGTTCTTAGTTCAATTTAAATATGACGTTCTTACATTCTTACATTCGCGACATTATAAACACAGCGATTTGAAGTACGTGATTTATTTGCGTGTGTGCTTGTCTAGTGCGACTTAGTATATAAACAACATGAGCACTGCACGCGCGATTAAATCGGCGCCGCGTATTGCCTGAGTCATTAGTTTTTTACCTAGACGTTTCTGAAAAATTATTAAGATATTTTTACGCGTCTTGTGATTTATGCGTACTCTAAGTGTGCGAAATGAACAAAATAATTGAATTGCCCGCTAATAGCTCCGAATCTGTTTCGAAACGCATCGAAAAATTTTGGTATCGCTTCCTTAAAGATACGACCTATGAGTTCCCACAAGAGGTGCCGGATTATCATAAACAGGTAATTGCTGTCAATATAAAGCGAAATAAAAATATAAGAAAATTATTATATTTGTAAAATTTTCTTTTATCAAATTAAATAACATTCACTTTCTTTCATGTCTCGTAATACCAATAATTGCGTATATATCAATGTTTCATTGAAGAACGCAGAAAAGATAATTTAATTCCGATAAAAATATAGATAGTATTTTACTAATAAAATATTGATATTTACATTAAATGTTTGTGTATTAAAAATAATATTAATTCTAAATTAAATAAGTTGTTCTAATTTCATTTCTAATATTAAAATCTCAAATTTTAGTCAAAAAATAATTGATAAAAGTGATAAAACACATATTATCAATATTTGTAAACTATTTAATTATAAAATATAAAAATTAAATTATTATCGGGAACAATTTCAATTTCAAATAATTTTATAAAATATTTATTCAATTATTTTCTATTTATTCAACAAAACTATTAATAATCTAATTAAAAAGAAAATTTGCTTGTGCTCTAATGTTTCGGTGATTGATTTCGTTTCTTCGCCAGCATTCGGTTCAAATCTCCAAGATTCTTCTTCAAAATTTGTTTGATGCGATTTATACAAAAGTAGCATGAATCGTGTCATTTGCATCGGGAAAGTCCGTTAATGTAAATGCGCAGCTGGATTATTACTTGTTACGAACGCGTCGTGTTGTTCGAATCATCAGTATGCGCGCTATTTTTGTCGAGACCTCCTTCGAGAGTGGCACTACTACATGAAGCGAGACTAGTTAAATTTGCTTTTCTGTGAAAAACTTTTCATATTTATAGATATGGCTGCCGTTTTTCTTCCTCCTAATTCTGGAGCAAATAATATTGCGAAAAAGGTTCCGTTTGAATGATCAAGTCACGTCGCTATCTCAATGGATTCTCCACGAAACTGTTCGGTAGGTCACGATTTTCTCTTTGTTATTAAATATAAATAATACATCTTTGTATATATCATAAAAAATAGATACACTAGAGGCACAAACATTCTTTAATATCGTATTAAATGCTTTGTTTCAAAATAAGTCAACTTAAAACTGAAAGAAATAAATGTCAATATTTAATCTTTTTTTTATAAAAAAAAAAAATATGCTTAAATAAATATGTTGTTATTTTATAGATGACAAATATAACTTTTATTACGCGTTTTACAAGCATATAAAAAGAGTGATCGTAAATTTTATAACATACATAAATATAGATGATAATAATAGTGATAGAAGATAATAATAAAAATGATGAATAGGAAATATAAATGTAATATATTTGACCATAAATAAAATTTTAAATTAATTTGTTCACTTATATTTATATATAATTTTAATTAATTATCTTAAATTTATTTTTATTTTAAGTTTAACCGCAATTGCTGGCACTTCAATTTATTAATAATTAAATTTAAATTTCTATTATTAATTTTCATTAATATAATTATTTTTAATGTTAAATATTAATTTTTAAAAATATTAATTTTTAATAAATATTAATTTTTAAATTATTTAAATATTAAAAATTTCATACAATGCTTTGTTTGGCAATTTTCGAAAAAATATACTTGTCGGTTTCGTAGAGTCTTCTCACGTGGTGCCGAGTACTACACATACATCATCGTTTATGAGAGGTTTGGCAGAGGATGGAATCTTCTAGCCTGGAATTCACCGTGGACATGGTATATTTCCTTCATTGCCGTGGACTTTTGTTACTATTGGGCTCATCGCAGTAATCATGGTTAAATTCCTAACATTCGCCATTCGCGCCATTCATTGACGTTCTCTGTATTATTTCTCGATCTTCGATAATTTCACGTGCGCTAATAATGTCGTAATTTTTTGCAGAAGTCCACTTTCTGTGGGCCCTTCATCAGGTGCATCACAGTAGCGAGGAGTTCAATTTCGCGGTCGGTCTGCGACAATCCATTCTGCAAAATTGGTGTAACTTTGTTAGTGTTTACTTTTTAATGAGGGCAAACTTTAACTGTAAAGAGAAAAAAGAAATTGGAAAATTTCTGCCAATCACTAAGATTAATTGACATCCATTAAAAATAAGAATCAATTTTTCACTTGCATAATGGAAGAGTCTCTGTGCTTGGAAAAATTTTATTTACTCAAAAAAATGTTTTTAACATATATAAAGTATTTTTTTTAATTAAAATTGAAAAATATAAAGTAAATTATTTTTTATTAATGAAATATAAATAAATAATAATAAATTATTACTTTATAAATAATTTTAAAAATATCTCTCGATATGTTTACGCTTACATAAAATATATTTTTGCAGGTAATCTATTTACCTCTCGCCTTATTTATAACTCCGTCGCACTTTATGGTCCACAATCAACTCAATTTGATATATCAATTGTGGATTCATACAACACTCATTGGTAACCTCGGACCGCTCGAGTGGATTCTTAATACACCTAAGCATCATCGCGTTCATCACGGTTAATTAGACACTTAATTACTTAGCGACTGTATTTTTTCGCTTTAACTTGTCTTACGAATGCGTACATTTTTGCATCTACAGGCTGCAATCTTTATTGCTTGGATAAGAATTATGGTGGCGTGCTTATCATATGGGATCGATTGTTCGGTACTTTTCAAAAGGGAGACCATAAGGAAGAGATAATTTATGGCTTGGTGGTTAATGTTGAATCATTTAATTCATTCTATCTGCAGGTAAAATTTTTCGGCTATCAGAGATTTGCTGCAATTATTGCAGTTTATTAAAATAAATTGAGAAAATTGAAATGCTAAATTAATATTTAAAAAAAAAATACTAAAAAAATTTATGTACATTTTAATTAAAAAATTATTGCTATTCATATAATTTATCTTTCTTTTGCAATATCGTAGGTGTTTTATTTAAAGGATTTAATTAAAAAAAGCATAAGTATGGTTACCTGGACTGATAAGCTCGCCGTCGTTTGGAAAGGTCCTAGCTGGTTTCCAGGTGCACCTCGTTTAGGTTTAGACGAATTTAAAATAAAAGTAAGAAATAATCTACGTGTATGTATATGTAAAACAATATTTAATATACTTAAAGTAAAATAAAAATATGTCGCATGTGTTATATACAAGTGATGCTTGATAATTGACATTTTAGACTTTAAATTGACAAAAATTTTAATATAAAATACTGATTCCTTATCTTACATTTTTTAGGTAAAGCCTAGAGTCCTATACAATCCTCAGATACCTGAGTGGCAAAAATTATATATAATAGTGCAATTTTTGACGATCCTTTTTACTCATTTTCAATTATATAACGAGGTGAGTTCTTATTTTACTTGCTGTTAAATTTTCGATATAACGAAGAGTTTACGAGCAATATTGCAACTTTAACATAATAAATTTTGAAATTATTTTTTATATAAACTACTAATATTTTATATAAACTAGTAATATTAAAAAATCTTACTTTAAAATACATTTTAATTTAGACGAATAAATTATGTGTATATAAATATACGTATATTTGAATTTATAATATAATAATATAAATATAAGTTTTTATAAGTGCCTAAATTAAATGTCAAGTATAGCAAAAGAAATTTTAAATTGCATAAAAATTATTGGAAATTTTCAATTTATTGAAGATGCCGATCTCGTATAATTTTCTTTACAGCTCAAAAATTATTTTATAAAGAATGCAATTGTAAATTTGCGCACATAAATGTGCACATCAATGTGCGTATATATAATATTTTTTGTAAAAATATATATTTAAAAAACATATAAATAATTCTTATCTTTTTGCTTCTTGATACAGAGTAGATCAGCTGTTTTGTGTCATCAAAGTGTAACTTGAAAAGTAGTATTATTTGCAACGATTTATCTGTCTTTTTTTAATGTTTTCAATGTGATAACAGTTAACATGATAACAGTTTTTTTATTCAATTTTTTTATTTTAATAATATATCGGATTAAGCACGCATTAAGATTATTTTTTTAAGTTTATTTTTAATTAACTAAAAATATATTGTTGTATATATAAAATTAATTAAAAATTTTCTAATTTAAAAAAAAATGTAATTATAGTTCAAATTAAATGTTCTCAAAAATTCATTATAATTCCATGCATATGATATTAATATGATATTAATCAGTGTCAGGCACACTAACAAAAACTCACTGTCACTAATTTCAATTTTATTTTCAGAATTTAAACGCTTTAGACGATTTTCCTAGGATAAAATTGGCAAACAAGTTAGCCGTTCTCATCAGCATCGGTTTGTTATTTGATAAGCGTGCATTTATATATCCCAGTATCATTGAATTTGTACGCTGCTTGATTTATATACAATTTACGGAGATAAATCCTAATAATTTAATCAATTCTATGACGTATTACGCATACGGCTTTTCTCTAATTCTAATTTGGATACCTTATTTTATATATAGAATTTATTTGTTATTTTTCAAACTTAGTTTCTTATCTTTCTTTCTATAAACGTACGTGTTGTTAAAGATTGAAAATCTGCGATAACTATATAGATAGATATTATAAAACATGTAGATATATGTATTGATATTGTTTATTACATATGTATACACACACACACACACACACACACGCACATATACACATATACATATATATATACACATATGTATATATACATATATACAGATATATTTTATGCGTTATCATGATAACAGTATTGAAGCATGCATATTTAAAGATTTTTGACGTTTGTTTTACCCATCACGAATCGAAGTTTAGGAAAATAAATAATTCTATAGATTTCGGATAGTGCACAGATGTATATTTTCATCGTTATGAGGAAACAATTCTTTTTTCTTCAATTGACATTATTAACTCGTAATAATATACAATACATGTGTAAACATAATTGATAACACTGTGTAATTCTGCGTTTATATAATAAAAAAAAAAAAGAAAATACGATAAAATATGAAACAATCATTAAATCGCTTAAACAGAAATGTATGTATCTCTCGCTGCCTTCTGTAAATTGTTACATATGTGTCCTAAATATTATATTCGCATATAAAATTTTCTATTTAGATATAATATATGTATCTGTTCTCCTTTATGTAAACATGCGCTACAGCTAGCTTTATTGTATCTTTGAATTTCGCAAAAATGTCGCTTGAAATCATTACAAAGAGTACATACATCAAATATATTATAAAATTTTACGAAAAAGCGCATTCACAAAGACATCTCGTAATCGAAACACGTTATAAAACACGTTACAATGGTATAATGTCGTACGCATTATAATACATGCATGGAACATGTATAGATAGCACTTGAAAACATACGTTCGATAAATGCAACTCAATATCCGCGATAAAAGAGTTCGAAAATAGTTAAGCGAGAGATAGTTCGCATTTTCTCTTAAATATAAACAGAGAACAAGAATTATTGCAACAAACGTCCGTTCAAATTTAATAATTAAAAACAAGCAAGCCCACTCTTCGCTTTCTCATCCCGCCCGCTCAACAATATTATATCTTGAAGATAGCAACTATCTTTTAATTTAAGCATGTTATAAATTGTTTTTTTTTTTTTTTTTTTTTTTTAGAAGACATCACGTAAAACAAAGATAAATGCAATGGTATCCTTGTATATCCACAATGCACAAGTTCTTTAGTACATTATACATTATTTAATATCGTTTTACATGTAAAGCTGTCTCGAGTTATTCGATAATATATTTATGAAGTCGTGGCAAAAGTCCTTCCCGATGATCCGCTATCTGTAAGAAGCGAAATAAAATATAATCAATATATCGATAACAGCGATTTAGAATAAAATAAATTAATATAATATATTACAACTCGTTGGTTTTATATAAGCTCACATTACAATTTATTAGCATAGATCATTTCGAAGGTAAGATTAATGTTGCATTAATAATCATAGTTTTTATATTTTGCAGTCTACTTATCTTTATATTTTTCACGTCACATTTATTTATTCTAATATTGATTGAACAAATAGTAATCAGACTTTTTTTATTATTATTTATTAAATTATATTTTGTGAATTTCTTTCAAATTTGACAAACTATTTTATATTGTTTTTACTTAATATATTATATTAGCCTCTGAAAATCATATCGTTTTAATCAATCTTTGTAATAAAATTTTTTAAATTTTCTGGAAGAGGAGGGGGGCCACATTATGTAAATAAGAATTACTATACTTTTGTTATATCAAAGTAAAAAAAAAAAAGACCAAAATTGTTTAATAAAAAAATAAAATTTATGCATTTATTTTTATACTAGACACTAAAATATCAGATTAAATTATTATTGATTATTAATTATTATTAAATTATTGTTCACCTTACCTACGAGAATTATCCTATGTACCGCTACTTGATGACGTTTTCGTTTTGCCATTTCTCGCGTCAGTCTCCGTCAAAGGTGCTTGTCTGACAGAGCTGTCGGCCGCCATTTCCTCCTCCACGCGATGGCCGTTGCTGTCGCTGCTTCTCTCGGACGCTCCAACATCCTGTTGCTCCAACAAATTCATTTCGAGAGAATCTGAAGAGATGCGTCTCGCGCTGCCGGAAAATTGTCCGGCAGCGTCCGACGGCGTTTCCTTCGCATCCTTCACGTTGTTCAACGAGTCTGAGCTGAGGGACGGAAAGTCCAAGGTCGTCTTCATCTCGAGGGAGTCGGAGCTTCGACACAACGGATGGTATTTCTTCTCCGCGTTCTCCTCTAGTTCTAAGGAATCCGTGCTGGTCTCCATGACATTGCTCTCTCTCTGTATCGCTCGTGTCTCGTCAGATTCTTCCGTCTCCTCCGGGAGTGTTTCCGGAACTGGTTGGGTCCCGATGACTCTCTCGGCATCGGTGATCTCGATCTGCGAGATGTCCTCCGTAGTATCGTCCTGTCGATCGAGTTTCTCCACGTTGGACTGAGCGATCCGTATTATCTCATCGATCTCTTTTATCCTCTTCTCGTAATCGTCCGATCCGGAAGTACTAGGATTGAACGAACCAGTCGCGCTGGTATCCGTCCTCGAACGCGGAAGATTCTCCATTTTATACTTGTTCTCCGGACTCTCGTGTTCCAGCAATTCCTCCTCCTCGCGGGCCCGCAGCTCCATCAGATGAGCCTCTCGGCAAGCTTTCTCAAGACCCTCAAAGTCCTTCAACGAGGATAACGAGATATCGTCGCCGTGACCCGAGCGACCTGTCATGTATCTTCTCGGAAGACTGCCGTTGTTGACGGAATCCTGCGAGCCACATTGAAGTCTCCGCGAGTTCTCGGACGCCACAGTACTCTCCAAATGCTCAAACTCCTGCAGAGAGGTCAAGGACGCGGTCTCGTGATCCACAGATTTGTTAAAGTATTTCTTCCCGAGGATATCGTAATCCGGTGTGCTGCCGAAGCTGCCGCGCATACTTCCCACGCTGCCTATAGACTCTTTATGGCTGCCTAAACTGCCTATCCTGCTACTGCCGGCTTCAAAATCCGTAATTTCTTCCTCCTTGATATCCTCAAGCGGTCCACGATCGTACTCGATGTCGTAGACCCGCGCGTCCGCCTGGAATTGCATCTCTATCCACTTCTTGCCCTCGTATTGTTCGTCGTCGGAGTAGGACTGGGATTGATCATCGTTGGACGCCTGGGGCGGACTCTCTTCGGTGTCAAAGTCAAACAAATCGTTGTTCTTGGAGGCTTGACTCGTCGATATCTGTTCCTCTTTGTTCTCCGTTATCAGATTTTCCAGATCACGATCGTATTGCTTGCCGGACGTCTGAGGTATCGAGCTAATACGAATACTCTTGCCCTCGGAGTCGAACTCCTCTGCCTCTCGTCCGACCTCCTCGATCACCACGAAGTCGTCGATGATGTCGGGCTTGTCTACGAGCTCAAACGAATCGCTATCGGGCGAGTGACGCTCGGATCTATCCTTCTCTATAACTGTATCAAAGGACATTCCCGATGCCGAAGATAGAGACATGCTGGCTTGCTGCAGCATCGAGTGGACGGATGTTGTTTGCATTGCCGGTTCAATACTTTCGTCTCCGGCAGTTTCCTCCAGGTCTGATCTCTGTTTCAGATCTTCCATGTCCGCTGTTTCCATGTCTTTCTCCGCCTCTAAATCTTTCTCCTCTTCCAAGCCTTCCAAATCCTCGAGCTCTTCGCTATCACTAGGCCTGGTGACCCGCGTCGAGATTACCTGTGTACACACGCTTTGAATCCCATCTTCGGACACTCGTGACGTCATTATATCAACTGACTGAAGAGCACCAGGCGCTTCCATAGAAGTGGATGTGGCCGAATCCGTAACTTTAGCCTGATTCTCCTCCAATACCTCATCCACAGATTCTGCCTCCAAACTAACATTATCATCCATAATTTGTTGGAAGATCATTTCGGACGAGCGTTTCATGCGACACGGTATATGACTATCGATTTTGTCCACAGTTTCGTCCATCGGTATCTCTTCGCTACCAGAGGAGTCCGATGCCTCGAGTTCCTGCTCCGCGTCCAGTGCACTTTCCAGGTTTTCGTCTATTTCTTCCCCATCGTCATCCGCTTCCTCGGATGGTACCAGCGTCTCTGACAGCTCGCTAGTGCTATCAATACTGCCGAGATGACCCGAGCTAAGGGAATTCAAATACAGCATAGATTCGCGGGAACTCATTGAAGTCACTGCGGTCTGATATTCTTGTGATGTAGGTAATGTCCTCGAACTTTCGTGCTCAACCGACATCATTGCCGTCTCGTATTCCGAAGCAGTTCCAGATTGCACTCCACCCGCTGCGGATTGCATCGCTTCGACGTCGGATGAACTAGGTCTACTTCCGCTCTCGTACTCGCAGGATTGATAGTTGCTGCTCTCGCCGGAACTCGAACCGACGTCAGCCTCACTCTCAGAAGTTTTTACTTTCTTTGACATTCTGGCCGGCTTATGACGTCTTCTGGGCACCGGATGAGGCGTCAAAGAATAGCTATCGTCTCTATTGTCAATGTCCGAGCTGATATCCGATGATCTACTAATAGGAAGTGGACTGGGACGACCCTCTTCTTCATCTTCTTGTTGGTCGTCTTGAACGGTTATTACAGTCTCCTTTTCTTCTTCGTGCTTCTCGATATCGATTTCAGGTGCCTTGACCATAACGGATGACTTGTCTTCGGCGATTGCGGCTGCTTGAACGATGGATAAGTCATCAATAGCGTCTCTCGCTTCTTCCTGTTTTGTCTCCTCGAGTTCTTGAGTTTTTACGACTAAGGATTCGCTCTGCGTAGTAGTTTCAGTCTCGGCTTCCGGTTCAGCCTCCGCAGGAACATGTTCAATGGACGGTGGTTTGTACAAAAACGGTAAATCATTCGGAATTGATTCCGGCTGGAGTTTGAACTGAAATTCTGAAGGCGAATCTTTGATCTGAATCACAGTCTGGCTGTTTTCACTCAACTCCTCTATTAAATCTTGCCTAGCCGCTTCCAAGGACTCCTTTACCTCGGCAATCTCTTTCTTTACCACTTGATCCAACACCGTTATCGCGTACCGCGCGCTCAGATCGACGCTCTGTAGATCGTCTTTCTTTATTTTAAAGGCACAAGTATCGGAGGAAGGCGCCGTCGATTTGCTGGGTTTATCATGTTTATCGGTGGTTTTTTCCATATGTCGTTTATATTCCTCGCTAGGAGGTTTGATTTTCGTCAGATAAGTCTCTGTCCATTCTTTCAACACGTCGTCAACTCTTGCACATTTTGATAGTTCCTGTTTTTTGGAATCTTTCTCAGTTTCTACAATTGTTTTTATCTCTTCTTTAACTTCCAATTCTTCTACTCTTTTATATGCAGAGTCAATATCTTGCTGTTTCTGTGCTTCGTCAGCTACGATACGCCGAGCAGAGTCTCTTATTTCTTCTTTTATCGTAGACACTTTACTAGCGTCACTTATCTTAGCAGTTTCTATTTGCACCGCAGAACTGTCTTGTTGACGAGCCTCTGTATATGTCTCTTGAAGTTTAATCTCCATAATTTTTGCAGGTATATATTCAGTTAATTCTTTTATTTCCTCTTCTTTCATAGGTATCTCTTCCGTGACAGCTTCGGTAATACTCGTTTCCAGATCAAAATTCTCGCGAGATATGGATTGACGTATACCGACTGCGTCTTCTTCTGTTGGTGTCTTAGCATCATATTCTCGTTGCAAAGTATCGACCAACTCTTGACAAGTAATATCTAATTTATCTTCTATCAATTCGCTGTCAAAGTCCGGCTCGGTTATCGACTCGATTACCGGTTCGGTCACTGGAATCACAGTAAACTTTGTAGTCTTGGTAGTCGTAGTAGTTGTGATAGTCACGTTAACATCACTACTAGTAACGGATTCTTTAACAGACTCGATCACACTGATATCCTCCGAAGATTTGGTCACGGACTCTTGCTCTAAATCCACAGACTCGTCCTGAGAGGAAGCGCGAGCACGTCGTACAGATGACTCATATTCTTCCAACTCCTGATTGAATACCTGAGAAGGTTGCAAAGTTTCCGATATCTCGATTTTTTCGTCGCCGATCATCCAGTTAACTGGCTTGATTTCCAAATCGTGCACGAGCTTTGTCCTCGGTGAAACCAACGGCGGGCTTTCAATTTCAAAACTATCCGCTCTTCGTCTATCCCCTACGTCGTATGTCCCCTCTCTCGACGATATGGTTGCAGAAGATGCATACTCATGGATTGGAGGATAGTCTACAATGACGTCTTCGGACACCGTGCTAGAACTAACAGTCGCGTCTTTTTCGCGTGCGATCTTTTCCAAAGAATCCACTGCCACGCTCTCGTGCAAAGATGCTACATCCCTGCTAGTTTGTTCGGACACTTTGTGCTCGTCCAACTCCAAAGATGGCATGTCGACCGAATCTTGACGGCTATCAACGCTCGGCTCCAAGATCTCTAACACCCTAGCGCCCGAGATTTCCGACACTATCTTATCTTTTGAAAGAGTAGTATCGCTATATAAGTCTTTCTGAAGCGGTTCGATATGACCACTCGATCTATCGGAACGAAGTTTTTCAGATTGCGGACTAGACGTAGGTTTAGATAAGTCCTCCAGTTCTCCAGTGTCAACATCGATAGTCTCTTCGAGTTCGATCTGCTCGGATATACTGCTGGGACTCATAGTGATGTCTCTATCTTGGAGTTTAGCTTGCGAAGATGGCAAGCTTTCTTCTCGATCATGCGGCGATGATTCTTCGTCTTTTGTTATATCTTCGCTTATACTGTCTCTAGTAGAACCTTTCTCGAATGATTCTTCTTGTATGAATGTTCTCGATTGCGCTGCGTCCGCTTTGCTTTCTGGAAGTTGTTCGTCCAAAGACTTCTTTATTATACTTTCAAATTTTTTTGTCAAGTCATCAGCCAGTTTCTCGTGATCAGCATCGCTACTCTCAGAAATCAATTGATCGAGATATTCTCTGTTCAACATTTGAGGCTTTAATCCAGATGTTGATGATCTTCTCTCGATCTCGTTCTCAATTGACTGTATCAAATTCTCCGCTATATTCCGCGCTTCCATTTCCTTAGCAATCAATTTCTCTTTTTCCTCCAAAGATTCCGGAACTTTTTTACTCTGAGGTTGTTTGTCTTCTTCAGTCTTCTCACTCGAATCCGCCTTGTACTTTTGGCTGGGTACAAACTCTTCAACTTTAAAACTTTCCAAATTCTCTTTGTAAGATTGTCCTTGCGCAATCATTTCAACTTTCCCTATTTTATCGTCTGTAGCAGCTTGTGGTGACTCTTTAATGTCCTCTACTTCCTTTGTGTCGTCTTTTCTAATTCTGATTGCGACATCTACGTCGCTTTCTCTGATCCTACTAGTTCCAGATTTCTCCGTAGCAATTCCCTCTTTGTCCTCCAACAATTTAAACAATTCTTCTTTCTTACTCTCTGCCCTAGATTCGAAAGCGCTGGCATCTATCACTTCCTTACCTTCCGTAACGTTCATCGACATTTTCTGTACAGCGGTTTTGTCCACCTCCTCGCTCTTGCTTTTCTTCTCCTCTATTGTCTCAGCCGGTGACTCCTTAGTTAGCTTAGATTCCGAAGATTTCTTCCTTTCCACTTTTTCCTTTTCCTCGTGAGTTATGAATTTATCCGCTCCGCTAGAGATCTCTGACGAAAGTACTTCTTTCTTCTCAATCTTACTTGTAGCCTTGGTGTCGATCTTCGAAGTGACTGTAGCAAAATCTTTGTCCTTCATAGCACTTATATCTTCAAACATCTTGAATGCATCCTGCGGATCAGTGAAGGTCTTGGAAAACGTTTGCGTCTTGCTTTTCGTGGTTGAACGTTCTTCATGCCGCGAAGTGACCTCCTCACTAGATTTTTTCTCGGTGACTGTGATAGTCTCACCATTCTTTTGTCCCGGCAGATCTTTCTTTGTGTCCTTTTCTTTAGCACTCTCTATGATGCGTTTAGGTATGCGAGATTCAAACTCCTTTTTCTTGCTCGACGGTGAAACAACGTCCTTTTCCGCTTCCGCAATTGGACTTTTTATCGATTTTTCCTCAGGTTTATCCAATGACGTCTTATCTTTTGCTTCTTTATGATTTTTATCTTTTTCAGCCATTGATGTGGAAATCGGGATGCGAGACTCTCTTTTTATTTGTTTAATCTCGGTATCAATGGTAGGTTTTGTCTCTTTTTCGAGATTAATGTCAGCCGCTTGTTTAGCAATTATCTCTTCCACTTTCTGCAACGCTTCTCCTTTGATCAATAATTTTTCTTCAAGTGTTTTATCTTTTTCTTCGATCTTATCCATTCGTAATTTCTCAATCTCATCTGTATCCGGTAAACTCTCAAACATCTTTGTTTCCATACTAACTTCCGGAATCTGTGTAACTGGTTTACCATTCTCACCTTCTATTTGCACTGATTTAAGGACCTGTTCCTGTACCAGAGTTCCGTCTTTCTGCACTGTATAGATAATTGTTGTCTCCTCTGTTATTATTCGCCTTCCGGACATCTTCTCTTTAATCTCTTTGCTCAGTGGTGTTTCCGGTCTTGGCTCTTCTACGATTTCTTGAACGATATTCGTGGATACATCCGGTTTCCTTATCTCTTTTATAACCCCAGTTGTTCCCGCGGTGTATGTTGAAACATCTGGCATTGTATCCGAAATAGAAATCTCTTCTTGGAGCGTTTTTATTGGTTCTACAATTTCTTCTTTAACTTCTTTTTCAATTTGCTGCTGAATATCTTCTTTTACTTTGTGTTCTGTTATAATTTCTTCAGGATGTATTTTTACTTCTTTTATTTCCGTGTCTGTCGAGATTGTCTTAACATCTATTACTTCTTCTGGTTTTTTTATGTCTTTCATTTCTCTTGATTCTCTTTGTATTATTGTTTCGTCCTTCGGCTCATTAGTTTGCAATAATATTTCCTTCGTATATTTCAACGATTGCGTTTCCTCAGCGAGCTCTCTTTCCTTATTCAATAACTCTTTGCAAATCTCCATCACTGGTTGAGTTACTATCTTCTGAACTTCCTCGCGTATACCTTTATCCTCATCTGTATCCTTTTCCCTTTTATCGATATCTTTCGGCTCTTTCCACGTTTTTTTCGTCCCCTTGGTATCCTCCGTAGCAGTTTTCAAAATTTTCTCGATTTCCCTCGATTCCGCCACGTGCTTCTCCTCGATATCAATGTCCTTTTTTATCATATCCTTTTCCACTCGACTCTTCTGATCGTCGATTGACTTGCCCTTGAAGAGAGACAGCTTATCCTTCTCGGACTTGACGGAATCTTGCTGCTGCAACCTTGGCGTACTCTTTGCCTCCTTCATCTCCTTTTGTATCTGCTCCTCGAAGTAATGCGCCTTCTCCGCCACCGAGCACTCCGAGATATCCGGCAGATTGATGTCCTCTATGGTCTCCGACCTCATAACGTCTGAAATACCCTCTGTCGTCCCGTCACCTTCCTCGGACACGATGTTCGGCAGGCACGATTCGCTGTCGCTCTCGTTGAATGTCAGTTGGGAGGCCCTTGAGACTTCGGATTCGGAACGCTGATAACTTTCGCGTTTCCTCGAGATATCCTCCCAGAATTTGCGCTTCTCCGAGTACGTTTGCCTTTCAAGTTCAGGCGATAGATCCAATTCCGATTGACCGGCGCCTACTTTATTGGGATAACTAGCATCTACGGATTCTAGGGGACAAGCCGCTTTTTGTGCAAAGGATTCGTGGATAGTAGCGGCATCTAGAACAACCAAGAATTATGCTTACATTATACTTTTTATTAAGCACAAGTCGTTATAATTGCTGGGATACATTGTGTCTCTATTTTTACAGTATTGTTCCTTTATATATTCACAGTGAGATCTGGCGATCGAGAACTTTCGTATCGCAAATCCTTCATTCTCTTATTTTCCTCATCTTCTTTTCTTTTCTACGCAGTCGTCGTAAGTACAAGATGTACTAAAGCCATAATTGAAGCCGCAAAATGCAAAGTAATACATTAATGCATTAATTTGAGAAAAATCTTGAGAAATCTGACCTTTTAGATAAAAAAGTAATTTTTTTAATTTATAATTTTCAATTTATATTTTAATATTATTTATAATTTAACATGACAAGTACAATATGAAAATGTCTCGTGTATGATGATCGAAAAATAAATTTATTCTATTTTATATCCGATGGCTTTGATACAATGTAAAGTATAGCTTATAATAAATACTGGATGTAATATCATCACGCGTGTCGCCCGTGATAATAAAACTATTATTTTTATCATATATTTCTTGTATATTTCTCAGGTATATGTATGAGAGAATAAAAATTATTAGAAATTTATTATGCAAAATATAATTTGAATTTGTTTAACTGTTATTCAACCAAAGATATATAATCCATAAATATTTACAAAATAAATTTTGTCTTTGCACTTACAACGACTTGATTTAAAAAAATAAAATAAAATAAAAACAATATTATCACCAAGAAAAAAAAACTTTGATTATTATTTAATTACTCTCTATGTACGTATATATTTACATATTATATCATATAATTATAATTATATGTATGTATATATATATATATGTGTGTGTATTTTGTTTATATCGGAAAATTTCTCTAATCTGCGGAGACATACTCTTTTGCATTAATATCCCATACGGTTGTCTATGATAATGTTGAGGACGGCAGTTCGGTCTGCAAGTATAACAAGTACACATATATTGCGTTATTATTAGTATTTCATGACAAAAGTATAAGAATTAATTTGTCGATAATCGTTTCCACGCGCGTCGTATTGTTCATCGATTATTCATAAATGGATGAATAATATTTTTGATATATTTATAATTGTTAAGTGTAAGCGGACTTCTTTAAACAACAAACACTTTTTATTAAGTAAGACGTAAATAGTATTGTTTCTCAAAAAAGTATATATAATTCTGTCATATTTTTTACTTTGCTTGAATTATTACATTCACCCATCAAAGATTTAATAGGCACGGTGCAAAAAGGAAAACTTAAGAATCGACAAGCTGTGCATATAATCATTCAAATATAGGAATTGTCAAAAAAATAAAAAACATTTCTGTTACTTTTACACGATATAATATATTTATTCCAAGGTTCATAGTGTATTTATTAATATATAAATAAAAAAATATGTTATTTTTGTTTTCTTTACATACCCTAGTTTTTAAATATTTTTTCTTCATTTCTTCGTAAAAGAAATATTTGCTGCGGAAAAATGAGATTTACTTTTATAGAGAAGGGTAAAGAAATATAAGGAAAAAATATTATAAGATTAATTTAAGAATATGCTAATTTAAAAACAATATGCCGGTTTTTTCGATATAAAAAACATCAGAATGTCAAATACAATTTATCTGCAAACTTCATATCGCTTAGCTCATAACACTTTCTTCATATTATATTTCTGAAGCTTTTGATAGATGCTTGAATGTTAGAAATTCTACAAGATCCCAACACATTCTATTTATCTTCAAGACTTTCTATTGAAAGGAAAGAACATTTAAATGATGTTATGCAACTCTCGCGTTGCAGTAGTTGTAAGTATATTAGATCCTATTAGACATCTTCAATGACTTTATCTAATCACAGTTGTGGTCGATAGCTTCTTACAAAGTTCCATTAATCATTTCTAACAATGATATCTTGATATTCTATTAATGGAACGTTAATTCTTGCTATGTATAATCGGAGAGACCGTGGAAATTGCTCCAGACTTTGATTCCAAGAATTATACCATTTCACCTGCTTCATATAATTCTTCCAAATCCCCTTGAAAGAATTTCTTCTTCTCAGCAACAATGCTCAGAAGAAGAAATATCGCTTTAATCGACGTCTTCGACATCGGTATGACAATCGCTGATAGCTTCATCGATTGTGTCCGGTACGTGCAGTGTGTTCTCTATCTTATTGGTCATGACAATTTGGGACGCGGCCAGGATATCTTCGTAAATGTCACCGTATACATAACTGCAAGCGGCTGCCTCGTCCAGCTTGGCCTCGTCCTCGGACGCTTCCATGTCTTCGCTGTCGGTGTTGGGCGTATCCTCAGGCACTTCCTCAGCGTCCCCCTTGTCAATGGAAACTTCTTCATGCGATAATCGATTTCTGACTTCCACGGAGAACGGTCCGTCGCCCTCCTTGGTTGTTATCACCTCGCCGCCAAACTCATCCAGAATGTCCGATCTTGGCGCGACGTAGATAGTTGGTTCAATATCTTCGTCGCCTTCTATGTCCTCCAGATCCGTCTCTCCCTGATAGTCGTTGTAGATCACATTCAAATTGCTCCTGGTGGTCTTCTCGTCGACTTCCGTGTCATTCTCGTCGATTTCCGTGTCCTTCTCTTCGACTTCCGTATCCTTCTCATCGCTGTAAATCTCATCGACATCGGTGAGATTCTCCGCAAAGCTACCGCGTCTCGATCGAGATCTGGCCTCACCATCCGCTATGAGGTAATCGAGATTATCGTTGATCTTCACTTCGGTGGGCTCGGTGCCCTCCGCACCGGTGACGGAGATTAACGGTCTAGAGCGTTGATTGTCAATTTGCGAGGTCAGCGAAGGATTGAGCTTGCCCACCTTATTGGTGATCATTGTCAGCTCACCCTCTGAATCCGTATCGGAGAAATGAAACGATGCATTGTTCATCATGGCGTTCAGGCGTCTCCTGGCGGATCTGGATTTACGTTTGACCTTCGTCCCCGAGGAACATTCCTTCTCGTTCGCTCGACTATCCTGCTTCGTCGTAGCGCGATCGTGCTCTTCGATTTTTGTTGCCATGTCCGCTCGATTTCTTATACGATTTTAACGCGTCGACCGTAAGTATAAACTACTAATGAACTTAAAAATATCTGAAACTGAAAATTATAAGAAGGGAGAAATTAACATCAACATAAAATAAAATTTGAAATAAATTATTTAAGGCAAATAAAAGAACATAAGTAAAGATTTTTTAGGGCAAAAATAAAAAGAGCTCGTGAATTGTAAGATTTATTTTAGACATATATAACTTTATATATTTAAAATTAAAATTTTATATAAATTGCAGATTTATCTCAGTTTCCCCGTCAATTTTAATGAGATAAATGAAGAAAAGAAAATTGAGAAAAAGTATAATTAACAAGTGTCAAAATTGGAAAGACTCACATTTTGACAATTGCGTATGGATGCTTGAAAGAAAGACAGATATGAAATTTGCACCATTCCCTTCGTCAACGCGAATTGAACTAAAGAAGTCCGCCATCGATAGTTTCGAGCATGATGCTGTTACGTTTAATTAAGTTAGGGAAGCCACATCCAACTCTTAAGTCGTAAGCCGATTATTATTTCTCCCCTTAAATGAAAATAGAATGACAATTGAATTTTATTTCGTTTTTAGGTCTCGAGACGAAACGATACTCGACAATGATCTTCCTTTCCTTCGACCTTGACAAAAAAATGTATTTTTCTCTCCTCCTTGCACACGAACGACCCACGTCGCCAGATCTTTCTCTAGATATCGCTTTATTCCTTTTGGTGGATATGAACGATACAAAAATATCTTGACGTAACAAAACATTTCTCGACGAGACTTAATGTTTCATTACGCAAGTTGTCTTTTTGCACCTTGCATTTTTATAATTGATTTTGACGTCGCAGGACATTTTCATTTTGAACAATTCAATTTTCTCGGATTATTTATAGGAAAGATTATTGATACATTCGCACATGTGTTTTGTGAGAAAAGTATCCTATTTTTCTATTTCCTACGATTTCGATATCATACCTGTTTGTTCCTTTTGTAACGTGTCGGTTATGAATTTCTTTTCCAATGGCGACGTTTCTTTAGGCGTGTCAGTTTTCTCCATTTGTTCCATTTTGTACTTTGATTTATAATAATCTAGTTTTTGATTTATGATATTAGAATCTTCGTAACCTATAACAATAACATAAAAATATTAGTGACGATGAAATATGCACCAAATTATACAGAAGTACTTATTTAAGTACTTATTTTCAATTTAAAATAAAGAGAGAAAATAAAGAGAGAAAAGAAAAATAACTCTCGATCTTAATTTAACTATTAAAAAAAAAAGAAATTTTTGACTTCACGATCAATAAATATTTTATAAAAAAAAAAAAAAACAAATGAAAAATATAATATTAAAATATTTTATATTCTTAAAAATATAATTGCTCAAGTAATCATATATTTATCAACAATTTACTATTTATAATTTGTTATAAATTCTAAAATTTCAATCTAATAAGAATCAGATGTAGGATGATAATGCATCAGTTTCAGAAAAAAAAATTAATTTTTCCCTGACTAATTAATTGTGCATGATTTTTTTTCTATGCTTCTTCAAGAGGGTAAGGGAAGTTTATTATAATTAAATTTCAGATTGAAATTTAGTTAGACTTATATAGGACCAAGAAAAATTGCTATTTTAAAAATTTATGTTTTATATGAAAGCTTTATTAATCTCATCATTGCCATTATAAATTGTTTGATCTTAGAATGAAATAAATGAATAATTTAAAAATGGCTTTAATAAAATTAGAATTTTTATGTGTAATTATTATATTCTCGGAAAAAATAGGAGATTTGGCGTATTTTTCCTCTGCATTAGAAAATATTCAAGAGACATACCTTTTAATTTCTTCTGCATCGCATCTTTAATAATAGTTTCGGGAAGGACAATATTTAACACACAAATAGGCTGCTGAGGTGGTTCCCCTTTAGCAACTTTTGGCTCTCTCATGAATAACATCCTCGCTACCGGATCCAGTAATGGATCCTTTACTTTAACATGGAACGACAATCGATTCTGTCGGAAAGCCTTGAACGTGAACTTCAATTGTACTCCGGACTTTGTTACTGGCACTAAATTTCCACTAAACTCGATATAAAGATCTTTCCCGTCGAGTGCCTATTAAATATTGCAAGAATTATAATATTAATTCACACGCATTGACATACTATAGTTAATAATTTTTATACAATAATCCTGTAATAATAAAAAAAAAGATTATTAAAAAACAAAACAAAAATTTAATGTAATATATTATTTATATTTAAAATATATACAGGGTGTCCTAGACCACCCGTACATCTCTTTTCTTTCAAAAACTAAGCATTTTAGAGAAAAATAATTGAATTTTGAACAAAAATTGTATGGTTTTGAGGGGAACATAAGATGGTGTCATTGATTTGACCTTGGATGGTATCGTTAAGGTCAAGTCAAGGACACTTTTAATTTCTTAAATGGAATCCCCTATTTTTTATTGTATATTCTTATAGCTTATGTCGAGAACTTTCCAAAACATTGTAATAAAGTATTTTTTTATTAAGAATTTTTTATTAAGTATTTTTTTATTAAGAATTTTTTTCAATACAATTTTTGTTCAAAACGTTTTTCTCTAAAATGCTTAATTTCTGAAAGAAAAGGGGTGTACGGATGGTGTAGGATACCCTGTATGTACAAAAAATTTTTAATTTACATAATTTAAATAGAATAGAATTTTAATTTTAACTTTGAAATTTATAAAAATTGATAAATTAAATCTAATAAAAATTATATATTATTTCCTATACATTAAATTAATGTCGCTTAAAGATTTTTGTAATTTAAATAATTCGACAATTGCTGTGTTATATTAGAAGAATACCTCAACATCGCGACTCTTAACGATTTCTGTGAATTCCTCTTGCCTCTCCAAAGTGTGCATGCCTTCCTTGCCGTCCGTCATGCACAATATCCTCAATGTGGCTTCCAACACGTCCATCCTCTTCGAATAAATTATGAAACTGCGTAGAAAGTAAATTTGTTTACTTTACTATAAAAATTAAATGATCGGCCTATCTAGTCATGTTAAAAAAAGTCGCTTACTTCGTTATATATGGCACGTGTAAGGATTCCATATACAGTTCCGTTGCCATTTTCGGCACCGCGCCTATATTTCTGCAATCCATCAGCCAAAATCTTGCTGAAACTGTAGTGGTAAACGACACCCTATCGTTCATAAAAGTTAATGGCGTGGAACCCGTAACGTCTTCCCATTGTGACTCGTTAGTTCCACCTAGAGTTATCAAGTTTTTATTAATATAGCAACATTAGAAAAATAGAAAAGATAACTTCATTTCTTAAAATATAATTTATCAAATTTTGTTGAAAGTGAAATATTCAAAAAAATAAAAAAATGCGATGATTATATGACTGATTTGATAGCAATGATTTTTTAATGGTTCAGTTAAAAATTCTATCTTGTTTTAATATTTAATATTAATTGTATCTCTTTATATTTATTATTCAAAAAAAAAAATTATTAAGTTTTATTATATTTTTTAATACATAAAAAAGTATTCTTTTGCTAATTATAAAAATAAATTCATTTATCATAAGTCGAATATAATTTCTCTCTTATCATCAAATTATTTTCTTGCAACATTACTATTAATAAAATAAAATTTGAAAGATATATTTTTATTTCCTTCCCTAACTTGTTTAAAAATTTTAAATCCATAAATACCCGCAATGCTGCATAGAAGACGCAACGTAGGAGTCTCCCCACCATACTGATTGATCATCCCCTTGTTTGCGGCCTGCGGGACAGGAATCGTAAGGGTTATCGGTTTGTGGAACTTTCGCCTTCTAGGTTCGATCGTGATCACTGGCGATACGGCGACGCAATTGCCGAGTAATTTGGCCGTGAGTTCAGCAGGAATAACGTGCGCCTGAAATAAAAATTAAATTTTTATACGTTTTCATTATCCTTCTACTTGCGATTGCGATTGCAATTATATAATTGAATCAAATCATTTTTACTTGCCTGCAAGCCGACTTTGATCTTTTTCGTTAGCGCTCCCGCGGGGAAAACGGCTTGCACGTGACTCGCCACACTGGATATCAAAATACCACCCTCCGCACCGATAACGTGAACCTCTTGTTTAATTCTGGTCACAATAGCGAAATATTGCGGAAAATCCGTAGTGATTATCCGAGTAATCCTGCCCGAATGTGAGGCGCTCATTTGAGGATCTAAGCGAAAGAAAATATTATAATTAATTAATATCGTTGTCTTATTTATTTTTTTGATTAATTATTGCAAAAATATATAAAATTTATATATATATATATATATATATATATATAATTATTAATTTAATATTCATATATTAAATCTTAATTCATATTTTAAATATTAATTAATTTAAACATCAATAGATTTATAATTAAATATTAAAATTTAAAATATTAAATATTAAATAAAATAAAATTTAAAATATTAAATAAAATAAAATTTAAAATATTAAATATTAAATAATTTATTTATTTAATTTATTTATATAAATTATATAAATATTAAATAATTTATTTATATATTAAATAAATAAATAAATAAATAATAATATCTGTATATATCAAAATTATGAAGATTCAGGAATTTGCTAAGATTATAAGTTGAGTAATATTAACAAAATTAAATTAACAAGCTTTTTAAAAAATTAAAAAATTTCTAGAAACAGAATCTTAATAATATTTAATGATAATATAATATAAATATAATATAAATGATAATATAAAAAATATAAAATGTAACGATAATATATATATTAGTCTTTAGTGGTCTTAATTACGTACCATAAGGTGTATTGAGGAGAGTATCGTCATTATCCGCAGAATTATCGTGCTCCTTCCACGTTTCCCCATTCTCGCTCCGCAGAATAATAATTTCCCTTTCTTTCCCGCTAACGGACGCAAAATTCGGTATGTCGATCAAGACGGGTCTGAAATTAATTCATCTCCGTGAGAAAAAAAAAAAAAATCAAGCACGTGCGAAAAGAAGGAGAATCTCTGCATTTTATATCCAGTATATAAAAAGCGTATATGTTTTACAAATTTTTAATTTTGAATTTACCCTAAAAATCTCGCCCCCACCGGGCCCATCTCGATAATTCGCGTAGCAAGGGCCTCCCCTTCCATCAAAGGGGGCGGATTCGCCACCTTGTTTAATTTTACCAGTCTACACGTTACGCGAATCGGCATCGTTGCTCTTCGAGGCGGTATAATGATGCGAACACCGCTGTGTCTGCATCCTTTCATGGTACCGCCACGTGCATCCACCAGAAAGCTTATTAAAAATCTGTAAACGTAGATTTTTTAATGGCTTTTACTCTTTTATTTGTTTGTATCTCTTTTCTGTCTTTATGTTAAGTCTCGTGTCATACTTACGATCTGAAATGCAGCTTCCTGCGAAAAAAGAATGTACACTTTTATATAAAATCTAAGAGAGCAGAGATTTTTTAATATCAATTAATTTAATTATTATAAAGTATATTTCATAAAGTTTTTTTAATTATATATTATTAATTAAATTAAAATTTATATAAATTTATATATATTTATTTATTTATTTAACATAATCAGCAATTGTTTTGCGCAAAAAACTAACGTAAAAATATAAGATTACAAATTTTTTCTAAAGTAAGGATAAAGTAAGAATAATCAACACTCACCCTAGATTAATAGCGTCAGTGCTATCAAAATTTTCTGCTAAACAGTAATTATTGCTTTGCACGAATTGTTGCTTCTCTTCTTTGGTAACTAGAAGAAAAATAATTATGAAATTCATTAAATGCAATAACTTTTAAAAGTCCAGTATTTTTTTATTTTAGAGTTGCTTTTTACTATCCCTGTGTAATATTATTTTATTTAAATAAAACTAAAACGCATATAAAAAATATTACAACACATTAGGAATATTATAAAGATATGAAATGAGAATAAAATTTTGGTAGTTCATCTTGAAAAAAAAAATATAATTACTTTTATTAATATTAATATTAATTTCTTAATATTAATATAATATAATGAAATTAATATAATTAATATATAATATAATTAATATAATATAATTTAATTAATATTAATAAAAATTATATTAATAAATTGTATTAATATAATTTTTATTAATTAAATTATTATTATTTAATTATTATTGTTAATTAAATTATTATTATTTAATTGTATTATGTTATTTTCAAAAATCTTATTAAAATCGTGAATTAATTTGTCTGTATATGTGTGTGAGAAATTTTCATTAAAATTTATAATATTTTATTTTTAAAATAAATAATTTTTTTTAATTAAAAATGCTCAATTCTTACTTGGTCTGTGTACCGGGTCATCTCTAGTAACGTCAATGGGTAACGAATCATCCCTCAGACTCTTCATCAGGTCCGCCGTGAGATATCGATAAGGCTGTTCGCTAATTAACGCGTCAGAACCTGAAAAACAAAGACTCTTTTTTTGCAAGCAATTTCATTATTTAGTTTGCATCCGTGAGCATACGTACCGCCCTCGTCATCCGAATCGGACATAAAGCTCGTCTCCTGCAAGCTCTCGGGAGCTATCACTTTGTACTTCTCCTCCCAATTTTTGTTATCCGGAGTTGCACTGTCGTAAGGCAATCCTTTTAGCACTTCCATCACAGAAATATATCCTAATTTTTGTGCTATATTCAGCGCCGTTAAACCATCCTACAATAATAATAGCTTCGTGAATTTTGTGACTCAAAACTGTAGAGAATTATATATCTTTTGTAATATATATAAAATAATATTTTATAATATTTTATAATATTATAAAATATAATAATATTTTAAATATAAAGAAAAAATAAATAATTGTTATAAAAAAATATATTGCAAAAAATTGCATAATTTTTTTTTTAAACAATTATTTTCTATACACCATTTGATTCATCTTATTATTCTGTACATAAAAGTATTACGATACAATTATCGAACACTAAATAATTTTCGAGATATTTTATATTTTATAAAATATGTCAGATTAAGATACAAAATACTCAAAAAATTCCTAATGAAAAAACTTACTTTATTATCGTATTTTGAAAAGCTCTCGAGATAAGCTATAAGAATATGCAATAAAAAATAGAGAATTCCATTTAAGAAATTAAAGGTGTCCTTGACTTGACCTTAACGATGCCATTCAAGGTCAAATCAATGACAATCTTATATGTTCCCCTCAAAACCATACAATTTTTATTCAAAACGTTTTTCTTTAAAATGTTTAGTTTTTAAAAGAAAAGGGATGTATACGGATGGTCTAGGACACTCTGTATAATCTAATCAAATCAAAACATCAATAAATATTATTATAAGCATTGTTATGTAGCCATTGTTGTAGCAGTAGTCGCTTACGTTAGTGCGCGCTTTATGTGAAGCATTTCCCTCCAGCAAAGCGGAAACGATATGAGCGTGACCCTGTTGGGCGGCCTGATGAAGCGAAGTGTAATTCTGATTAGTTCTGACGTCTATTTCAGCGTTATGTTTCAGCAGAAAGCGTATCATCGATAGATTCCCGAAGTGCGCGGCCACGTGTATCGGTCTGTAACCAGTCTCTGTCTGGCTCTCAACGTTGGCCCCGTTCTTCACCAGGATAGAGGCTACCCTGATGAAATCCTCTTGCGCGCATAGATGCAACGCCGTGAGACCGTTCTGATCCAGATAAGAAAGCGATAAGTGTCTATCATTGTTTGTTATATTTTGCATTGCACGAGTATCAAAAGATAGACACTGTCGTCAAAATTGATACCGGAAGTTATTTAAATCTATTGTGATAAGAAAGTGAAAAAAAATTAAAATCGAAAATAATTCGGGACATGAAAATTCATTAGAGAATATCCGAGAAATTACAAAAAATTCATAATTTGACAGTGAATAATGATTAAACAGAAAATCGCGCACCTACACTAAAAAAAAATGTCTAAACTAAATAATAAGTAAATTTTTTTTTTTTAATATTACTGCTTATTTAAATACTTGCAAAGGAATTAATTATTTCAATCAAACAGCAAATATATTTGAATTAATAAAATATAAAATAAAAGCAAAGTATACTTTTATTTGCAAGTAGAAAAAAAATTTGTTTTTTTATCTTTATTATACTAATTAATTATTGCTTCTAAAAAATCATTTTTCAATTTTCGGCTGCTTGTTTAAAAAACACAGAGATTTTCTTTATTTGGATAAATAATTTTTTTACTTCAAATATATAAATATTTTTATATTAAAATTTTAAATAATGTATTTAAAAAATAATTTAAATAATGCATTTAATAATTATAATACTTTCCACATACAAGTAATAATTAATTGAATAAAACAAAAACATTCTTGGAAACGAACGAATATATTTATTTAAGTACAAAAGAAAAATCAAAATTAATAAAATATATTTATTTGATTGAAAAGAAAATTTTATTTTTATTGTTGCAATTCCGGTCAATTTTTCAAAAATATAAAATTTAAAATATTGAATTTCTAGAAAAATAATTTGATTATTACCTTGGCTTTGTGATTGGGATCGGCGCCGTGTTCAATTAGCAAGTTCGTCATATCGTAATGGCCCTTCTGCGCACTCAGATGCAACGGGGTGAAACCTGCTTTGGACTCCGCGTTCGCATTTGCTCCATTTTCCAAAAGAGTGGAAGCGATGTCCATCTGGGCGCCATGAAAGACGTCGTTTTCGCGAAATGTTTACTCGGAATTGATATTAAACACATCGTGCAAAAGCATTCCTTTGCTCGCGCGTTACCAACACGTGCTATAAAGCCCATTACAATCTCGTTAATTGATTTACCTGATTTTTACGAGCAGCGATATGCAGCGGAGTGTGTCCGTTTTGCGTAGCAAGATGAGACGACGCTCCCTTTTCTAACAAGAGATTCGCGACGTTAGGATGATCGTAATGGCACGCCAAATGCAAAGGCGTGATATCGTTCTGAAATGCCAAACGTTCCGCATAATTCCACCTAATCTGTTTGAGAGATAACTGACGAGGCACAAAATATCGAGTTGTGTAAAAATATTTTTTTTTTTTTTTTAGATTTTTAAGCAAAGAATTAGTAGAAAATAACGCTTAGTCGTCAATTTCTTCGAATTTTTTTGCGCGAAAATTCTTTTAATTTTTTGCTCAAGAAATTCGGAAGATTGGAATGGCTTTTTAAAATTACGTTTCGAATAATAGAGAATTGTTAGGAAAAAATATATAAGAAAGCTCTCTCGCCTAAATATGTGAATTTTTTTTTTTTTTACTTTTTCTTACACAACTCGATATAATTTGCGTACAGACGCGCAACGAACCTTTCCCTGAACATCAAGTTTACTTTGCTTTTGCAAGAGTATATTTGCGACGTTCATATTTCCGTATTTAGCCGCGATATGTAAAGGTGTGAAGCCGTTTTTCGTTGCAGCCTTGAGAGAAGCATTGTTCTCCACGAGAATCGCCGCCACCTGTTTGTCAGAAAAATTTTGCGTTACGGAAGAAAATTCTTTCTGTATCTTCACTTATTTATTTTTTTTCGCGATACGAGACGAAGGTAGAAACTTCTCTTTTTTTTTAACGACAGAGATTCTTGAATATTTTTAAGTATATCAGTAAAAATGAATTTTAAATAATTTAAATATTTTATAATAAATATTAATATTTTTACTAAAATTTATTTTTAAAATTATTTTATTAAAAAAGCATTAATCTTGGAATTTTTTAAATTAAAAATTAAGTAAAGTTCTCTATATTGTATATTAAAATATACGAAATTCGAAATAATTTTACGCAAATAATCTCGAAATAGTCTCTCCAAGCATAATGAAAATGTTACCTTTTACAAGACAAATATCCATTAAAGAAGGATTTGTGAAAAGTCGATGAATTCGTGTATCCGAGCGACATGACACAGAAAATAATGACGAGTCTTAAATTGATATTATATTGGGGCTAAGTTAACGTTTGTTTAATAACTTTTGATAGTTTCCCTTAAAGAAGGCAACTCTACGAATGGTGTAAATAAATTATTTATGAGACGCACAAGAATGTACATAAGGGGAACGTGGACATACGTTTCGCTTGACAATCGATATCGAACCTCGGAGTAATAAAACAATTGCCAAATGTCACGGGGTGAAGTTATACATTTACGATCTGGCTATATCTTCGTGTATAACGAGATCGCCTGATAAAGGGAATTTTCCAGCAAGAAACACATAAGCACAATATCATATGATCAGCTGTCAAATAGAAAAATTTTAAAATTTTCGAAAAAATTCTCTATTTAATAATCAATTGCATGACATCGAGTCTATCTGTATTTTCTTGCTGGAAAACTTCCCCTAAAAAAAAAAGAAAAGGGGAATGATAATGAGATGCATGCATTTTTAGAACACACTCGACGAAGTACGAAAAATAATGCTTATATGTGCGTGAAAAAAAAAGAAGAAATGAAGAAATAAGGTAACATAAAGAGAATGAAAACAACGTAACGAAAAAATTTATTACATAACGAATACATGAGATAATGTGGAATAAACATAACGTAACATAAAATATATATATATATATATATATATATATATATATATATGTATAATCAAAGGTAAACAAAAGTCCATCAATAAAAGAAAATGTGCGACATAGATGAATCGATTTTTGAAACGATGCGTGTGAGGACGGATGATGAACGAGGTAACGTGTTTTGTTTTTCTTTTTTTTTTTTTTCGCTCAGCTCGCTCGACTCCGTCATCCTAAATGAGGTACTCGCGTTGCCGGCTCCAAAATAGATACGCTCTGTTTTGCATGGCGATGTAATCCGCGATCTGTGCGAATTCTTTGTACATTACCTCCTCTTGACCCTCCTTAGCCGCGATATGAAGGGCCGTGTACATATCTTTCGTGGCGGTGTCCACAGCCGCGCCGTGTTGCAACAGCAGCATAACAATGTCGATATTCCCTAATCGGGACGCGATATGAAGCGGCGTCTGCTGCTCCTATAAAATAACGACGATAACGATATTAAAAAAAAAAAGAAAGAAAGAAAATATTAGTTGAAATTTCGTTTGCGAAGCGGTCAGGTGAAAGCATGAGAAGATGCGATTAGAAAATTTGAAGTTACAGAGTGAGCGATGTTAAATCTTCGAGACACGAAATTTTTCTAATTCAACAAGAAATTATAATTAACATGACATGCAAAATAATTTTTGTAAAAAAAAAAAAAACAACAGTTATATATTCTTTTTATCATTTATTTATTTATTAAATTTTATTTTTTGTTCCTTTGTTTAATAAAATTTTCTACAAACAAAAAATTTATTTCTATTTTTTTTATTTAATAATTTCAATATTAGATTTTTTTGATAAAATAATATAAATTAATTTTCACCATTATATGCAAATAAAAATTTAATAGAAATTTTCTTTAAATTAAAATTTATTTTTATTATTTTATTTAATAAATTTATTTGATTTCATAAAAATTAAAACTTATTTCTATTTCTCCATTTAATATAATTTCCGAATTAAATTTTATTCAGAGAGATTTTTTTTTTAGATAAATATAAATTAATCTTTAATTTATACGCACATGAGAGTTTAATAAAAAAAAGAAAAAAGGAAAAAAAATATTTTAGTAGAATAGTAAAATGTTGTTCGTGCCTTGAAGACTCAAGTGATTAAAGAAGAAAGCGTGAAGAGTAAGATATGAGATGTTAGATTCGTCTTACTTGCAAGTGGAAAATCACACACTTCGATTACAAAGAGTAAGAGACGATTTAAATGTCGATATATGAGACTGGTTAATGGCTCATGCTTTTGTAATTTAAAAAGGGGGGTGCGTATGAGTGATCATTTGTATGTATATGACTTTCTAAATTCTAATCTCTTCTTTTTGCCTTCGAGACAGAGGCACAAGTACTTCGCACTGTCGTCAAGCAAGCTCTATTCTTCTCTGACTCGATAAAGGGGGAGGCGGGGGGGAGGAAAAGTTGGAGTCGATCTTTCGGGATACAACACGCTTTACTTACCCTTGCACGAGCATCGACTTTGGCACCATTTCTTAGCAAAATTCGTATAATGTCTGTTTGATTAGCTCTAGCTGCCAGATGCAGGGGTGTTTCGCCCCTGACAGTCGGCACGTCGGGATTGGCCTCATGCTGCAGTAGGAATATCACGATATTCATACACCCCATAAAACTGGCCACGTGTAATGGAGTCAGTCCGGACTGCAAAACACATGTATATTTTGTCTATTAATATTCGTTTCGACCTCGACGATGACTCCAGAATTTTATTAAATTCCCGATCGATCCTGCGATCTTTCGTTTCAGACGATTCGCGTGTCTCTCGGAAACAATTGTCACAACAACATGACATGAACAAATACATAAAAATGATCGTGATTACAGAATTACGTCGATTGATATTCGTCAGTTTTTTTTTTTTTTTTTTCTATGTAACGCACGACCCTTTAACCAGTCTTCGAAATTAATCAAATCGTTGTTCAACCTCTATTAGGGGCGTAGAAGAAGACAATTACCATTGATGCGCAACGCATTTCAATGTGACCTTTTAATACACCTTCGCGCGGGAAACGATCATTTCTGTGCAATTTTTTTTTTTTTTTTGCGATCGATATCACGATCGTAATATTCACATCAAAATATTCCATCCAGTTGAAGTATTGACACTGTGTGAGAACATTCGTGATTTACAGATGCGAGGAGACATTTATGGAGATATGATTCGATTGATGCAAGATGCTTGATTCGAGTGCGAATTGTAAGGGACGGGATTACCTCGGTGGTGGACTCGATGGACGCCCCGTGTTTCAGCAGCAGCTCCACAACCTTGATGCGATTCTTCTTGCAGGCGATGTGAAGGGGCGTGAAGCCGTTTAAGGCCCTCGCGTTCGGATCGGCTTTTCGATCGAGCAACAATTTGGCGACCCTCACGTGGCCGCAGTGCGCGGCGACGTGGAGTGAGGTCAGGTAATCGATGGTAACCTCGTCCACCGGGGCGCGATGATACAACAGCACCCTCGCGGCGTCCACGTGGTCCCCTTGAGAGGCCATGTGTAGAGGTGCGAGCCCATTCTGCATGGGAAGATTTAGTTTGATTATTAATTTAAGAGAAGAACACATCGAGATCGAAAGCACGTCTATCATCAAATTATAGGAAATTAGTATACCTCAATGATTATAAAAATATTCAGAGTGGGTTAATTTGCTTCGACATTCCAAGCTTTGAAGGGTTTAGTGCCTTTGTCTCTAAAATCTTTGAAGATCGAAGTTTCAAAGCTTTCAAACTTTCAAAGCTTCAAACTTGAAACTACGATACTTCGATTTTCGAAACTTCGAAAAATCAAAATTATACAAGTATTAATTCAATATAATAGGAATTTAATATAATAGTTCCTCGATTATTATTGAGGTACATATTTAATAAAATTATATGATAAAATTCGAATAAAATTTTGAATGTTGCAATAATTAATATTGAATAATTACATATTTTTTAGAATATATATTAATTAATTCCTCTTATTTACAATATTTTTAGCGTTCTCTGAATGAATTTGCTATTCGCACGAATATATTCTTCGAAGCTGTCCTAGTAACAGCCCTAATTCAGAGCCACAATTTGTTAAATATAACTTTTAATCTTAATATAATCTTAGTCTTAAAAAGACTCTCATTCTTTAAATTTCAATTTTTAATAGCATTTTTTTTCATAATTTATTTATCAAAATATTAAATGTAAAAATAACGAGAGAAAAGGCAAGAAAAGTTACTTTTGATAATAAAAAGAAAAAAAGAAGCTCTAATAAATAATATAAAAAACAAGAAGAAAACGAGAAAGAGAGCGTAAATAATTAATTTTCCTAAAAAATTCTTTAATTAAATATTTCGATTTTTTTTTTCAAACTTTCTTCAGTAAATCAAATCGATTTATTTTGTTAATAGCTATTAAAAATAGGGGTGGAAAAAAACGTTTTTAATTATATGATATTTCCTGATAAAATAATCATATTCGCGCTCGAGTTTTAACTTTTTTTTTTTCTTGTTTTTTTTTTATTTTTTAAATAATTCGAAGTGTATTGATTGATCGAGTATATGCTTAAACGCACCTTGGTACGCGCACTGATCGGCGCTGAATTCTCGAGTAAAGTGCTGACGACCTGTTCGTGTCCCGATCGCGCCGCACAATGAAGCGGAGTCAGGCCATCTCTGGTCTTAGCGTCGATTTGCGCCGAGTTCTCTAACAGTATCTTAACCATATTGTTCTTGCCCCATTTTGCCGCCACGTGTAGCGGGCTTATATTATGCTAAAAAAAAGAGACCACATATTATACTGCTTCCAAAAATGTCAAATCACAAGATTAAATTATAATTAATGTAAAATTATAATTATATATAATTATTTATAATTATATATAATAATTTTATATAATTATATATAATTATATAAAATTATAATTAATGTAAAAATAGCAATTGCTGGGTTGTGAAAATTTTTTGAAAAACCCAGAAACATTTTTTTCTGAATTTTCAGGTATTTGAGAAAAATCTCAGACAATCATGTGTTAATCATCAAAGTTTGTTTTTCCGAAAATTCAGAAGAGTTCGAATGTCAGAAAAGCTACAGACACTTTGTCTGAAGTTAAAAATCATTTAGAAAATATCCAAGACGATTATTTTTAAATTATGAAGAACAATTTATTTATTAAATTTTTATTTGATCTATGTAATCTCGCATTCTTTTTATGTAGATTATATTTATATGTCCTCTTATATTATGTATTAGCTGCCTTCATTTTCAAAAATTTAGATTTGAAGTTATTTTTATAAATTGACCTATACAATTTTTAAAGATCACCGGATATACCTTACCTTAGCTAAGTAATTTACATCGGCTCCTCGTTTTATTAATAACCGCGCTATTTCCTCGTTCCCATAATGAGCGGCGATGTGAAGAGGGGTGAAGCCGCTCTTCGATGTCACGTCGGGCTTATGGTCGTTCTATTCGATGGCGTTATAAAAAAAAAAACACCGTATTTTAATTATTTCACGTATCGATTAATTTTTAATGCGAAGATCCAGCGAGGGCTCACCTGCAAAAGCAAGTCGGCGGCTTTGCAATCGTCCTTTTTAGCAGCAATATGAAGGGCCGGCAGTCTGACCTTGCCTTTGGAATCATTTTCCAGGAGCACGCTGACGACCTTGTCGTGACCTTGCTGCATCGCCACGGCAAGCGGTGTAAAACCATCCTAAGAAAATATCCGAATTGTTTTATTCACGTCTTTTAAATTAAAAGTAGGAGTTTGAAGATTTGGAATTTTTTATTAATAATTTTTAAAGATATTTTATATTAATTTTCAAAGATATAAAACAGTTAAGATTTTTTTCAATTGTATTGGACATACAAAAATTATTTCTATGTATAGAAATAAAATTTGAGCTTGTTGAAATTACGATGCGACTTAAATATGCCTATAAATAAATAATTATTAAATAATTTGGAAGAGGTAGAGATCTCAGCTCACCTCCGTCGCGAGACTTTGATTGGCTCCATTATTAAGCAAAAGCTTGACGACTTGATCGTGATTCTCCTGGGCAGCCATATACAAAGGAGTAAATCCATTTTGCGACTGGATGTTAACTGCGGCACCGTATTGGATAAGTATATTGACTATTTCGCACTGGCCAGCTGAAGAGGTAATATTCGAAATTATATGGACGAGATTACAATTTAAGGAATGATTTATTTATTTTTTTTTATATATATATGCAGAGAAAGAGAATTATTTACCCAACGAAGCTATATGCAGCGCGGTGTTTCCCTTCTTCGTCGCAGCGTCTACCTTTGCGCCTCTCTTCAATAGCTCGGTTACTATCTCGACATGGCCATCCTTCGAGGCTAAATGCAAGGCATTTAAACCGTTCTGCGAGTAAAACGTAAGTATTAAACTTAAAATTACTATCGTCGTTTAATAAAAGATACATTTGTTTAAACAAAATTTTATTATTTATACAAATATACATTCATAAATAAAAAAAATTGAAATAAAATAGGAGAATAAAACACTTAAGATAAAAATTTTTAAACTATTTAAGATTAGAACTTTAAAACTCGAAAATAAAATTTACATCTAAATTAAATAATATAAACTTTATAATTCACTCACATAAAATTAATCAATTAAATTAGTTATTGAAAATTATATATAGACTGTTGGAAAATTAAAGTTAACATATATCACATGCTTTTGAAATAGTCCAAATTTTTACGTTAATTTATTAATTTAACATAATATATTAAATGATGACACTAATAATTATGTTAATAGTGTATTTCAGCATAAAATAAACGCAAACTTCATTTAAAATTAATTTTGTATAAAAAATTAATATATTTTTAATAATAAAATTAACTTGGAAAATATTATTAATGATCTATAGTCATTCTCACTCCTATTGTAGAATAAAATCAATATTTTTTTCTATAAATATTAGATTAATTTAATAGATAAATCCTGTCATTAATAATACGGAACGTATCTATTGTGACGTATCTAAAATTAAAAATGTACACATTGTGTTATTTTTACCCTTTTTTTTAGTTGTTTTAATAATTTAACATTCGAGTTTAATCAACAATGTATAAATAAATTAAGACATAAATGTATTAAATATTTAACACGACAATTTTAACCGGCATACTTTTTATTAAGAAAACACAAATTTTCCAACAGTGTGTATACATATAATATTAGAAAAATTCAAAATGCGCTTACCGAGTTGGCTGTATTAATATCTAAATCGGTATCGAGGAATTCGACCACTCTCTCAAGGTTGCCGGATCGGGCAGCGCGAAGAAATGCTGTTGTGTCATCAGCCTAAACATTTTAAACGCAAACATTTTATTCTTTAATAAGCATCCATAGAGGCGAAGCGCACGCAATTACGATTTTATGGAAAGTACAATAATGGGAAACAGAGAGGTGATATAAAAGTAACAAGAAAGAGTTGAAGGTGCGCGATATTATTTACATAGATATGCGGTATATAAGAGTAACCTAGTTTGCAGCGATGATGCAATTCTGTCCTTACCCCTTTGCCCTCGCGCACTTTAACACTTGGTGTTTATCGCGTCATTATTTATTATTAATCTACGTTACACGGTAGACTTGTTCCCTAAAGCTATTATTTTATATATAAGAAAGAAAAAATTACGCGTTATAAATTTATTTTTTTACTTTTAATATTTTTCCTATCGAAAGGCAAAGAAGCGAAGAATCGAATCGAATGGCGATTAAGGTTGTCCGAACTGATTGGCTTGTGATTCTCTCAGCAAACTCTTGGCTTGTTTTCTCAAGAAAGTGGAGTGCCTCCCTGTCTGCACCCCATTGCGATTCAGCAATCGGCAGCAACCTTGATAAGAAGATCGCTTTTAGGGTGGTGGGACTCGCACTATTGGCGCTCCATCATCGTGACCTTTTAGCCGGTCGCTATTGCCAGTTTCCGCATGAAAAATCATTCTCCACTTCCTTCGACAACGATATGCGCCGCATTTCGCCGGCTGTGCCGCCTAAACACCCCAACTCTTCCCCTCTCCCATCCCAACCCTACCCACCCTCCCTCAACCATCTGGTGCATTTTCACCCTGATAGTGCAGTAGCTTGATTGTTTGTATCGCACCGATTCGGACCGATTCGGATCAATTGGGACAGATTGGGACCGGTTATAATTTTTGTGAGAATTGAAATTCTTCGATTTCTTAGGGTAGACGAGCCACTTCTACGATGATAAAAACGTATAACGCAATTGTTCGCGGTTAAATATATTTAACACACCCACGCACCACCGGAAATCATACCCGCCACCTTCGATGGGGCGGAGGGGGGATCATCATCGCTCGCTCGAAAAAAATCATCGCGAATCTCACGATTGATTTTAGGGCTCGAAATGTATTCTCCTTTTCTTCGATCGGTCATTTCGCGAGAGGGCGAGAAAGAAGGTGTCAGAGGGGGCAACGAAAGGAAAAGAAAGAGAGAGAGAGATAGAGAGAGAGAGAGAAGATGAGAATACCGGCTTCGAATTCGCTTCCGCACTCGGTGATCATTTACCTGACTCGTGCTGTCGGTGACCATCGTGATGATGATCGACAATTGTGGCTCCCACGAGGAAAACGGCCTCGCCCGAGAGGAAAACTCGACACACAACCGCGGGACCCTGCGACGACACACAAGACCCTCCCTTGAAGACGCGCGGCCACGCGCGTCACACCACCATTTGTGTGTGCACACACCGCGTTCGCCGCGGGAGGGTGCGCACAGAGAGACGTGTTAAGGCCAGGACGACACGAAGAGAGAGAGAGAGAGAGAGAGAGTGTGTCGCGGAGCCGCCCTGCACGAACACGCGAACCGCGCAGAATCGAGCGACAACGATCTCGCATATGTGTAGTAGAGGGTGTATACACACCACGCCACTCGGGGCTGTACAGCCTTATATATATCAGGAACATGGGGGTGGGGGTGGGTGAGGAGGGGGAGGGGGAGCCGCCGGTTTCTCTCGCACCCTCGCCCTCACTTCCCGTTCTGCTCTCCCTCCCCTCCCTCCCCCACCATCCTTCCCTATCACATTGCGTTACCACCACCCGCTTTTTTAGCAATGAAAACTTTCTTTTTTTTTTTTTTCTTTTGCCTTACACCCGCTTGCTTAGTTTTTTGGAACCTTGACAGACGAGAGCTTTGCGAAACTTTAATTAGGATGCATATATTGAGTTCGATAGATGGATGATATATTCTGAAAATATACCGCATTGAAATATAATTGATAATGGATGAGATAGTAGAGAAGGGTAGACTTTTTGACTCCCTTTCTTCTCGTCTTTTGACAGATCATTTATCTAACATTAATGTAATAATATTATTAATAGATTTCTCTTTCTTGACAGATTCGAAATTGATCTTGCTTGATAAGGATTTTATTTATTTAATTTATTTTAAACAAAAAAAAAACTCAATAGTACAGATAGTTAATAAGAATAAATATTAGATTGATATAAAGCAAGCGGAAAAGATGAATATTCTGATAAATATATAAATATATGAAAAGATTGAACATTTATTACAACTTTTGGACGTAAAAGATAAACTAAAAACCCTGATCAGCAATCGAATAAAAAATTTCTTTAGAATTAAAAATAAATTCTCAATGATATCGAATTGACATAAAAGTATGTCAAGAAAGGGGAGTGACAAGAAAAAAATTTTTATCTCGAGATAGATAAAGTTCATGTGCTTCACAAGATAAACCTTAGCCCTAATAGAAATCGGAAGGGTGAAGATTCGAATGTGCAAACATTCCTCGATGTATCTCGTTTTTCGGGGATTCGGTAACGCGAAAGATAAGCCTATCCCTTCATCCTTTCTCGCTTTCTCTCTCTCTCTCTCTCTCTCTCTCTCTCTCTCTCTCTGTGACGTTGTATCAGAATATCCTCTCTCTTTCTCTGATCTCGTGTACGAGACGGTTTATAGAGGCATTATAAAGGCGCGATGAGTATTCGCCTTAAGATCTGCCATCGGGCTTGGATTACTGAGACGGGATAGATGGAGAACATCCCTTACGGGAGAGAGAAATTACACGTCCAACGCGCTTGCTCGTCCACGCATGAGACACGAAGGGGTGATTGTGGGCGACGCGCATTTCTCGCTCGCGAGCCAAACAATGTCTATGCCTGAAGCTATCCTCCTTTTGATCAGCGAATGTAAAGACCTCGGGCTGACCGCGGAGATTCGCTTCTGACAAATATCTTTTCGAGCCACGCAAAAAGTCGACATAGATATATGTATATAGGGCGACAAAAATGTATGAACTTCTTAAGAAAAAAAAAAGTTCAAACAAAACTCAGGAGCCTTATATATTTGACACAAAATAGAGATGAGACTCCTCAAAATCACGATAATGATTTTAAGATAGATGATAGATAATGGAACAATTATAATTCGAGATAATCGAAATTTTTTTTCATTTAAATTTTGAACGTGATGTATATAGTTTCTTTTGGCTATCAACTTCATTCTTGAACAATTTGTCTTCTTTTCAAATCTTCTTTCTCTTCAAATCTAAATTCAACATCAATCCAATATCGAATATTGAGATTTATTTAGATAAGATTTATTGATTATAAACTCTCTAAAAATTTCATGAGAGAAAGAGAGGAAAATTAATATTTAAAAAGCTCTAATTCAATTTCAAAGATAAATTTGAAGACAGTTTACTCCACTAATAATAAATCCTTAACTCTTAATATTCAAGATTAGCGATGCATTAAATTTAATAAATTAAATTAAATTAATTTTTACATAAAATATTATAGAAATAATTTAAGATATATGATATTATAAAAATAATAGACATTTTGTGCTCTCGTCAAGTATATAGATCAGCCACGATAACGATTTATAGATAAATGATAGATAATAGAACAATTATAAGATAATTCGAGATAATCAAGATTTTTTTAATTTATATTTTGATTATAGTTTCCTTTTCAATCAAATATCAACTTTATTCTTGAACATTTAGCTCTCTTTTCTTTTTTTTCAAATCTTCAGACTTATATACTAATCTAACATCAAATACTGAAATTTATTTAAAAAATTTATTGATCATAAATTCTCTAAAAATCTCATGAGAGAGAAAGAGAAAGAGATTGACATTTATTGTAGAAAGCTGATAATTCTTAATTCAATTTCAGAGATAAATTTGAAGACAGATTTACTCTCCATTAATATAAAATCTTAATTATTTTAATTCAAAAAATTGCGATTAAATCTAATTAATTATTACATACAATATTACAGAAATAATTTAAGAGCCAGTATATATAATATTATATAATATTATATAAAAATGACATCATTTTTAACCGGTCTCGGTTAATCGATCGATTGTGCCAATTAATCCGAGACGTCGATTGTATCATATTGCGATATGTTTCGCTGATTATATTTACATTAATTAATTACACGACAATTTTAAAGAAAATAATCGCAGCGTCCCGATTTTCTGGCAAACGATAGGTCAACATCCTTAATCGCGTGTTAAGAGAAATGGACACAGTCTGCATATGTCGATCAATAAAATCTTTATATACAACTCGTGTCGGCAAGAACGGTGTTATATTCATAAATGCGTGTCACTACATCCCTCGATGCAACCTTGCACTCGCGTGACTTCGTCCAAGGTCGTGACCCCTTCGCGAGACTTTAGCTGCGCCTTTCATACCCTTAATTCTCTTGCGCACCAATCGACTGTAAGATTTTACGGATACGTGTACTAGAACCTGAACTATCCCTTGCGTTCAATAATTTATCATCGATATGCAACGCTTAATCGAAAATGCTGTCAAAATTAAATCAGATCAAAATGATTAAAAATTTACAATTATATAATTGTCACACTGTATGTGTATACATAATAAAAAATATATTGTTTATAAAATTAATTTTATCATTACGTGCTGTGTTGGTTGATAAAAAATTATCGTTGATAATGAATAAGGATATCTCTAAATTCTTTTATCGAATAGAAGAAGTAACAAACGTTGAAATAAGAACAATGACAATCTGGCGAAGTATAGAGAAGGCAAAATGTCGATAAACATTATTATTCAACAATTAATTTAACAAAATAACGTTTCAGAATACTGTAACCGATTTTTTCTAAAAATAATGCCGAGCTATCTCTCATTGGATCGTGTCCAATAATCACTGCAAGCGTTTGCGACAAGAGAGATATATCAGCTGATTCGATATCACATATATTTATTAATATTTTACACTATGTCAATTTATATACATATATACTTTTAGATACTTCAATTAATTATCAAAATGTATTACTAATGCTGCTATAATAATACTGCAGTCTTGGATTATATTTATTCATAAATATATGTCATTGCAAGAATAGTATCAATTAACGATTCGCTCAAACTGTTTATTAATATTAATATAATAATGTCCAGGTCTTGTTACAGAAAATTATCGTGTGAAATTGCTCGATTTTGAGATTTCTATAGATAATAGTAGAAGGATAAAAGAAAATTCGATATAAGAATTCGTCTCATGTTCTATGAGACGACCCGAATATTAGGGAGATACGTGTTTTTTTTTTTTTACCTGAAGCCTAATGATCGGCGGGAATGCGTCCTCTTCCGTCATTACTAAATAATAAACTGTCTGTGTACTCTCTTTGACAAGCTCTACACACGCTCTGTAAGCACCATACTGAAGACGTAGACCGCGGGATATTAATAGAGAGTTCTATGTTATTTTTGTTAAACTCCTATATGTCGTGCTTTTGTTAGCAATCTCGTTAAATTTTATGTTATTATTCGAAGTCAATACATTTGCTTAGATGCTCATGAATGTTATTTTTATTTTAGCATATCGATATATTTTTTTGGAACCATATACATCACTTAATGATTATTTAATGTAAAATTAATAATTTAGTATTTAATCATCAATTCGATAATTTTGTTTGTAAATAGTAATTTATTACGATTGGCTGGGATCGTTGGAATTTTTATACGAGGCACTGTAACGAATAAATTTTTTTATATTAGATAAAGTTTTTTTTTATTATATAAAAAAAGCTTTATTTATTTGAATTTTATTTAAGAATAATTAAGAATTAATTCCACCAGAAACTGATCGAAAAACTAGGGGTAAGAGCGGTCACATGATGCCACCACTTTGGTGGAATATACAGCATTTCTCCAGGTTTCAAATGAAACGTCATGCCGTCAGCTTTACGAAAATTTGGCCACTTATCATAATCTGGCCTCACTGGATCTACTTGCGCAGTATTATTCAGTAATTTGCTATCGTAGGGATACAAATTTTCTGTCTCAGTTGGAGAATATAAGATAACTCTTTTGTAACCAAATATCTGAGAAAAATAATAATCACACTAATTATTATATATGAAATGTATTTTATACACAAGATTAAGATGAAAGAAGACATAATGTAACTCGAATAACTTTAATCGTAAATATTTTTTTACCTGCGAGAGCAGATTATTTTTCGGATCAAAATGCAAAGGAGACACTGTACCAGCAGGTCCGAACCAGGCATTTATGTCAACCTCTGATGATTCCACATCCTTGTCCTCATTATCCGAGAAACAGCAATATTCTGGCACTTCAAAATCTTCTTTTAATTCTGGTATCTAAGATCAATTTCAAGATTAACTTTATAAAGCAAGATTGCATTGTGTACCAAATGCATTGTAAATTATAATATTACCTGTTCAAACAATTGATGCTGCGCTAAATAGCCGACTTTGCTATTATTTGCAATAACGTGCTTTTGTAAAAATTCAGAGAAATTAACAAGATGTTGAGTCCAATCTTCCTCGGTATAACTAGATCCAATTTCGATCGGTACTGTCCGAGATCCCGCGATCTTGTTTAAATAGTTAGGATTTTTCCATAATGTTAGTGCTTTCCAGTGATTCATACAATCTGTAATAAAATATATAAGATTAGAATATTTTTAATATCTTCTTTTGATACCTTTTTGATATCATAAACTGCTAGTTATTTTATTTATATATTATTCATAATAAATATATTTCAAACTTTTATCTCATGATACAAATTAATATAAAACAAAGTACTAGTTATTTTGTAAATCTTAGCTAAATTTATAATTTATATGAATTATGAATCAAACCTGTTAATATAGCCGGAACTTTGGACACAAAAATTTTATTATAAAATGTTTGCATTGATGGTCTCTCAAAGTATCTATCCGGATAATTAGAGATTAAGTCATTACTCTCCTTGTGATTGATTGAAATTTCTTCAAGATTTATAATGCCAGAGTCTTCTGTTAAGATTTCAGAAAATAAATCGATTTAAAATTACAACGTGTAAATATGTGTGTGATCTATTATTATATTATTAGTATAAATTTTTTGATAAAGATATATTTTTACCAGCGCAATGGTCGTTTAACTTTGTAGCAATAGTTGTCAATAAATTTGGTACACTAGGAAGAGGTGCACCTAGCAGAATGCCTTTATCAATTTGATTAATAATTTTCCTTAATACAGTCTTTTTTTTCTCTTCTTTATCACTGAAGCTTTCAATATTGTTATCATACTGAATTTCTAATAATACTGCCTAAATATATCAAGCATCCCAAAAGAAATTTTTTGAATCAGTTTAAGATTTTGAGAAGATATATAATTGGGATTTTTCTAAAATCAATAATAATTTTTTTTTATACCTTAACAATGACACACAGAGAATAACAATATCTATATCCTATTGGAACATCTTTCCAGTAGCCTGAGTTCAATACTTCCCATGCGCGATCTAAGCAAGCTTCTACTCTTGTTATTGAGTTGTTTATCCATGCTTCTGAAGCTCTTGTAAAAAGAAAAAAATCTTTATATGTATTAAATATTCAAACATATTGTATCATTTAAAATAATCAATATAATAAATTTCTAAGTGTACAAAATTCTTTGTATTAAATTAAATAAAAGTAACATGCTTGTTAATATTTCAAATTTATTTATTAATTAAAATAAATATCTAATTTTTTATTAAATATTTACTTAAATACATTAAACATATTAATATGTCGTGTATGTGAGGTAATATTGTTGTAAAGATTTTATTTACAATTGTTTGTTAGATGTATGTAGCACACTTATTATAGGCGTCAAATGTAGTTTTATTTCAGTGGGTATATGTTCCAATTCTTTCACTAGCAATTCCCAAGGTACTGTTATCATAGAAGCACTACGAGTCATTGCCTATAAATCACACGTACACACATACATACACATCTCAGATGTATAATAATTATAATTGAATGATTATAATGATTATAATTGAAAAAAAAAAAGCTTTACTTATAAATAGACGCTTCTGCTATACTTGGGTTTACTTAAATTCGCCCATTGTACAATGACATGATCAGCTAAATAATACAAAATCCTTCCCGTTAAAGAAAAAGTTTTTACTCTGCAGAAGCTTTCTACAAATACAATAACGCTCTCCCTTATACACAGCGCTTTAAACAAAAATGCTAAGACGCACAAAGGAACGCAAGTGCCAGGACCGTTGCATAAAATAAGCTCCGGATTTTCTCTCCATAAGATTGGAAGACAGTTGAGAGTGGCGAACAGAGTGGTCCATATAGAAGTGAGGTACGACTGTCGAACTTCCCGGCTTCTGTAAGCCTCTACAATTTTATAATCCTCATTGCCATCCTCCAGCTCCCTGACCTTCTCCGCACTCAGCTTATCCGTCCAAGCACGAACGTACACTCTGGGCGTATAATTCTCGAAATTCAAATGTTTAACTATCCGCAGCATCTCGGCTGTGTGTCCACCGGATCCTAATATTATCATCGTTTTAGCCGGATGGGATCTATCCCCCCTGGGCTTATCGCGTTTGACGAATATCACGTAGCATACTCTAGCAAATAATATGCAAGCAAGGGCGATAATGAAATAGATGAAGTATCTTGCGTACATCTCGCTGTACCACGCATCTGAAAAGAGTATCATCGAGTGAAATATGTTTACCAAGTCATGTAAGTGCTGATTACTTCACAGGTTACGTTAAGAACAATTCTTACTAATTTCCAGATTTTGTGTATGCATCTCTCTACCTCTCTGTCTCTCTCTCTCTCTCTCTCTCTCTCTCTCTGTCTCTCTCTCTTTATCTCTGTCTCTCTCTCTCTCCTCTCTCTCTCTGTCTCTCTCAGTGAATGGAATACTTTTGCCACAATCGACGCGCATGCGCGGAAAAGGTGACTCATCTGTCATCGCCAATAATTAGCTTAATGTGATTGGCGACAGCCAATGACGATCGACTGCTGTTCGCGATTGGCTATTCCTTTCTGTTTACTCAACAGACTGTTTGAAGAAAAAATTGGATCGAATTTCCCGTCTGAATAAATTCTCGTAGTTTATGGCCGACAAGCTTCACGTCTCCCCACCCCGTCCCGCACATATGTACGCCATTTTTATTTATGTGCGGGGGGCTCGGTAGAGTTGAATACGGGCAGATAACATTTTTAGTGGAAAACGAAATTTTGGAATAATTCAAGAGTCGATTAGTGAAACATGTCGTCCCGTGATATTTAAATGACGCCGGTCATCGTTACGTTTGCACTCGCGATCATCGTGTGAGTGACTGTTCGTGCGAATGGTGATCGTCCTGAACGCAACTTACCTTCTCCCCCAGCGCTCCTGTTAATAAAATGGATCATCGCCAAAAGGTAAGACAAATACACAAAAATTATCGTATTCCTTGACATATTCTTTGCTCGTCGAAAAACGAAAAACTAGGATTAAAAGAGAACAAAGAAAGGGGCAGTTCTCTTTGACAACCTCAAACAGATTTGTCTGCAAAAAATGGAAATTTATTTCTTCCCACAACAAATAAACATTCTGTCTTATGATAAATTTATCTATTTGTATGTGTTTCTCGTACAAAGTAATCGGTTTTACTTTTTACTATTTCTATTCTGCTGTAAAAAGTCATGTGTCTTGGATAGAATTTAATCTATTGCTTATGTCTTGTCAGATGGTTGTAGTTCCTCAACAATCGAAAATTAAAATTGAGGATGACGACGACGAGGATGTGGAAGCACTGAGATTGGCAGCACTTAAGTCGTTGCGAACTAAAGATGCCACGCATAAGAGGCCAACTATATTACAGGTGCAGAAAGTTTTTCCGCAAGTAACGCAACCATCACATCTCCCATATAAAGGTCCATATAAAGGACCTATAAAGAAAAATTTCTATCACAAGTCGCAAGGTCAAAGACAAAATGGGGTGAGCTTTTAAATTGTGTAATATTTTTAAGTAACTCTAATAGTTACTTTAAATTTTATATCAGAAAATAAAGATAAATACAACTCATGTTTTTTGTTTTATAATACTTAAGATATGTTTGAATTTGATAAATGGTCTACTAAATTTTAAAATATATGTAAAACGTAAAGATTTATGTTGTAATTTTTATAAATGTATAATTTTTAACACATATGTTTATATATTTGTAATTTATATTTACAGAATGTGTATTATCAAAGCCCTCGTAATCCAAATCTAATAGCGATAGTTCCTGTAGATGAGCCTTCCCCAATTCAACAAGCCCAGCTAGCTCCTGTAGAAAAGACTGAATCATGTGCAGAATCACATTCACAAGGTAAGTTTATCATATTTTCACTTAATTATTATTGATTTCTCAATATTAAAAAATTCTTAATATTGATAGATTGACGAATTGCATTCATTTCTTCCTTCAAAAATTAAATAATTTGAAATGATTGTATAATTTCAGAAATATCGAAATTTCATCGTTTTAAAGACACTGGAAGTGCTTCAGAAGAAGAAGAAGCAAAGGAACAAAAAAATAATGTAACTTCTATAAAGAAAAATATTACCGCAAAAGAGGAAGCGGAGGAATCTTTGGTAGAGACAGAGAGTCAGGAAGAAACTGCAGAAAATTTGCAAAAAAATGGAGATAACCAAGAAGAAGATGGCAATGACGATGATGATGATGTACTCTTAATGGCTGATCTCGAAGAGGAAGACAGTTTAGAACGCTTAATGGATGAGATGGAGAGAGAAATGAATGATGGAAATAAGCCATCTGAGAAGAAAGAGAAAAAATTGAATAAAGGCGAAACTAAGAACGTAGTGAAGGGTGACGAAGGAAATAAAAATTTTGATCAAAAAGTGAAATCGGATGAAAATTGCTGCAAGAAGGAGAGAAGCAACACAATTACCTCATCTCTGACTGCGATTGTCAAAAATGATAGACGATCAGTTTCTCCGCACGTAACGAACCGAGTTGGTCAAAAACGCAAGTCACTGTCTCCAAGGTCACGGTCACGAAAGAAATCACCAAGAAGATCTCCCAGAAAATCTCCGATCAGACAGCCGAAAAGATCTCCAAGAGAATCATTGAGATACAGATCACCACGCAGATCTCCGACGTTACGATATTCGCGTAGATCCACATCACCCAGACTCTCGCCGCGTAGATCCCCAAACAGAATATCCACGAAGAGATCACCACTGAGGAAATTATCCCCGAGAGGCAGATCACCCAAGCTTTCATCGCGCTCCAGATCGCCCCGTCCGCACAGATCGAGATCACCGAGACGATCGCCTCGATCGAAATCTCCGAGGCTGCGTTCGCCAAAAATATCACGCTCCAGATCGCCGAGATTGTCGAGATCGAGATCACCACGTTACTCGCCGCCACTCAGATCGTCCAGATCCAAATCTCCAAGATTATCACCCAGAAGAGTGTCGCCTCGTCGACTGCGATCTAGATCTAGATCCCTCGGTTTGTCTCCTCCTCGCAGAGGATCGCCTCGCTTGCGATCGCCAAAAGTGTCACCGCGTAGAACACCACCTCGTCTGAGATCACCGCGACTCTCGCCTCGCAGATCACCATGGTCATCCCCGAGACACTCACCGCGCCTTTCGCCGCGACGAAGGCGATCTCCCAAATGGTCACCTAAAGAATTACCCAGGAAGCACGGGCCGCGTTCCATTACTCCGGACATCAATCGAGACGAGTATGCAAGAGACCCGTCTCCGATTTTCAAGAATACAGCCTCGCCAGAGATATCCAGAATGAGGACAAAGCAAAAGGATGAAGTGTATGAAAGATCAGCAACGACTATTGAAACAGCAAAGGAATCCGTTGATACAATTAGCGATCCTGTGCTCGAAGCAAGAAGAAAGAAGTTTGAATCTACGCGGCCTATCGATCCTGTAAATGCCAATAAAAAGATTAAATTATCCAAGAAACGTACCACGAGTATAAAAGTAGAGTCCTCGGAAGGAACGGAGATTCCATTAGTTGGTAGAAAGGCGAACAAAACTCTGGAGGAATTTGATGTTCAGGAGGTGGATATCTGCCTGGCGGCGAGTTATGAGTTAGAAGAGTTTGAAGAAGCGGTAGAGAATACATCACCGACTATTATTACAAGCTCTGTAAATACTTGCATAGACGTAGAGCCGCAAAAAACGGAGAAGGAGAAGTCTTTGAAGAAAAAGAAGAAGCGCGATAAGGAGTTGTACCAAGTAGGAAAACTGAAAAGTGAACTACCGCTTTCTGAACGTATCGGAAAAGACAAGAAATGTAAGAAACGTAAAGAGATAGACCCCGAGGAAGGTATAGACGCTATATTCGAAGATATAGCGGTAGATGAAGAAGGAGATTTACGAACAGAGCTCAGCAGGAGACGCGCGGAAAGATTGAACAGAGCAGTACCAATTCAGTCGGCTAGATTGGTTCAGTCAGCTTTTAAAGGCGTTGTTAATGAGTATGTATCAGCACGATGGTAATATAATATTAGCGTATTTTCTTTTGACAATGTTACTTATTGTATCTTGCGTTTCTTTTTACAGGGTTGTGAAAAATAATGCGAAAGCTAATCAGAGACATGTCCTTAACACTGATGAAAAATGTAAGTAATAATAATATATTTAGCTGCTCAATATTTCTATATATATTTCGATAAACTTCTTTTTTTTATTATACAATTTTTTTTTTTTTAATAACGAATGTTTCTCTTTTTATAGCTAATCAAAAGGAAGTTAGGCGGGTTACTGTATTACATAGATCATTAACGGAATTACACGATTCTGAAGGTACTTATATCTTCTTGTAACATATATCTTGAAACATTAACATAAATTTTTTGTAAGTTTCAGTTTATAGCATTCATTAATATTTATTCGTTAATATTTGTTGATCATTTGTTGAAAAAATTGTAAAGTTGGAAATTTTATTTTTTTTAATGAATTTCATTATTATTTTTTACACGTATGAAGAAAATATTTTACAATCACAAAATAAAAATAATTAAGAATGAAATTTAATCTTGACTAAATTTAGTTATGTTTTTATTTTTCATTTACAGATGAAAGTACTCTTGATTCGAAAGTACCTGTGCGTTTCAGGCTCGGGCTCAACAAACAAGTGCAAGAGTCCAGAGAATCCAAGGTTACTCGAAAAGCATCCAAAAGACAGGGTCGTAAGGTAAAGCACAAAAATCATTTGTCTACTCTAAAAGATCCTGAGCATATTTCGTAGTGAATGAAATTATGCCTTTATATCTCTAGATTTGTAAGTAGTATGGTAACCTCTTATCATGGTTTAATCGATATTGATATTTTGTGATACTACCAAGAGTTAAGTATATTATGTAAAAAAGATACATTTTGAAATATTCATACTTTTATTGAGAGAGCATAATGGAATGATGGCAGAAATAAGAAACGATAAAAACTTTAAATTATTAGGCTCTATGCACAATATTTCATTATAATCTTACAAATTAAAATAGTACAATCTGATATAATTTGAATAATGATCAATTATTACAATTGTATCAATTTAATAAATAACAGTTCTCTGAGTAATTAATGAAAAATATTTTAATAATATTTTTTGTTCATTATGAAGGAATCTTTTTTTTTTTTTTTTTTTTTTTGTTAGGAATATTTTTTTGTTAAAAATTATTTTAGTAAATAATTTCTCATAAAAATAATTTATTAACTAAGTTATGTAAAATTATCTATGAAACACAGTGTGAAACAATATTGTGTGCCTTTTAATAATAGCCAAAAGATAATGAATGCCGCGAGATAATTTGCGTTATTGAATTTTGTTGAAAAAAATGAAGAGTATTGTTTTCGTAAAATAGATATAGATATGAACAGACATAACAATATTAGATATATATATAAAAGAAACGAGTAATTGTTAGAACATTTTCCAGAAATTGTTTGCAATTTAATTGCGTGATTCGAGACTCGAGTCCAATAGAAAATAAGAGTGATCTGTTTTTTGTTTAGGAATAAAATAAAACCGCGTTCGTCCGATTGCATATTTGAATGCAGAGAGAATAGCGGTTCATCTCTTACTGCTCATTATGTTGTCGACGCATAGGAAGATGCGCTCATTACCGGTTATATTATGTCATATGAAAAGCATCTCTTTTCTCTTTTCAAGCATAAAGTACAATATTAATATAATATTGAGAATAATGTCGAAATTTCGAATACTTTTACGATTTAAATGTACTCGATTGTTTATCGTTTGCTTAGGAAAAGTTAATTACGTGTGATTATATTAAATCTGTTATATTGAAGAAGAATTGTGTGTATATAACTTACTTTGGTCGCTCACCTAATAAACAAGAAATCATTAATAATCCCAAAGCTACCTATTGCAAAACCTAAGTATATTTTATATGAGAATTAGTAATGTGTAGGCACATATCTTAATTGTACATAGCACTTAATACCGATCAAACTTAATAAGAATGTTATAGTATAGCTTGTAAATTTGATTAACGATGTGTGTCGCGGCACCAAATGTCTTGTACAAAAATGCAATTTTTTATTAAAATTTAATTTTAACGTCGCTAAGGGACATATTTTTAAGCAGGATGCAAATTCTTTAAGATCTGATTGACGATATTTTATAAATTGATATATTTAACGCTCATTTTTTTACAATTAAGAAATTAAAATTAGTATTAAAATATTAACGATGTGTAGAAGAGAGAACAATAATTGTTCTCCATTCATTTAAAAAAAAAAATATGCTGATGAAATTTACGGCATTTACAATTTACATTTACGGCTGTAGTTTACGATTCTTTAAAAATGTAGAAAAATTGTATATGTTAATTTTATATGTTTTCGATGGCAGATATTATTGCACATAATCCATTGTTATATATTTTTTATTGCATTTTGTGAGAAAAGTGCAATTATATCATATTTAATGTATTTTACGTAATTGTATTTAATTTTAATGATCAAAGTAACACGTATCTCGTTATTCCTTTAATTATATATTTCCATAATTGACAATTATAGGATATATAACATGCATCAGTACAGCGTATGTATAACCAATATGCGTGAACATTTTTTAGGCTGTTGTGCAGCTATGTACATAAATTTAATCTCTACTTCAGAAATGATGTTCGTATACCAAGCTAAATACCTCATAGTATCTATGAAGGTGTAAACGCTACTTTTACGTCAATAAAAACTAATATTACATTTTAGAGAAATTTTCTTCCATAAAATTTATTATTGCTACGAGTATCACAGTAGGAAACTTATTTTATTTATACATATATATATATATATACATATATTAAATAAAATATATATACATATGTATGTGCATATGTGGTTTAAAAGTGATGTTATTAATAGCTACATATATGCGTGCCTTTTTTATGTTTAATTTAAAAACGTAAATAGACCATTTTTTTTATTACGCTTAAATAATGAAACGCGTTTACCCGCCGGCTAAAACAAAACTTTTTTACTCCGCCGTTTTATTTACATATGATATGTGTATATTTGTGCCAACTCTAAGAGTTGAGAGAATAATAAATACCTTGTAGTTAGAAATATAACTGAGAGACTGAGAAAGAAAGATTATGAGCCTTAACCAGTGCATAATATATAATGTGATATTTGGAGAGATTTTTACACTTTCCCTTAAATGCGTCTCGATTATCTTAGAATAACACAGATAATGTAATAATCTTTAACATTTAAAGAATACGTGTTGAATAATATGTGAGGTATTCTTAACGTAATTCTATTGATGTAAAAAAAACTTTCTTGAAGATATTTTATCATTGTATAAATTTTAATTCCTGAATAATTTATATGACCCATATAATTATATTTCAAGATAATAATTAATTAATTAATAATAATATTAAAGATAAGTTTTATTTTGTTCTGCAGTTATTGCTTGCCAATTGCAATTTTTAAAAACTCGACATAAAATTTGAAAAAAATATTTGCTATACTAAGTATATAATTACAATTATATTTTTTTTTATATTAACTCAATTTAGCTTCTGTGTTATTCTACGATACAACCGCGATTATATCGCGGCTTTCTGTGACTGTTACTGATTATTTAATTTATTAACTTAATTTCTGTCAGAGTGGTAAAAATATAGATGGGGATAACTTGTTAAAAAAAAAAAAAAATCTTTTGATAACAATCTTTTGGTCATATTGTAATTTAATAACGCAACTCGTATGTTTATTAATAAGCATCTCTTGCATTTTTTTACATCATGATTATTAATTGTAATTAGAAATGATGATTATAGAAATTTATATAGAAATGTGTATGTATGAGATTATGATACACACTATTGATTGATTTCGTGTCTCCTTAAATCCGAAAGAAGTAGATTTTTACTTTCGGCGCAATAATTTCTTATTTTGCACATTATTTATTTTTGTACACATAAGAGAGAAAGAAAGAGAGACAGAGAGAGAGAGAGAGAGAGAGAGAGAGAGAGAGAGAGAGCTCGTATGTTATATTTATTACTGTAAAACGTTTAACCATCTGTAATTTACCACGCGAACCACACATATGTATGAATGTATCTATTTGTATACCTGTATGTTTATACTTTTTACAAAAAAAAAAAAAAAGGAGAAACAACGCGAGATTATCGCATACATCCTACTCAGATGTAGTAACGCTTAAATCAATAGCGAAGTAAGATGAGGGAGATGTATTGCTTTGTACGTCTCTTTAGAATTAATTGAATCTTTTATTTCAGAAAAAAAAAGATACGGAATAAAAAGATATTTTTTCAGCCATTTTTCGACCATTTTCTCTTTCTATAATCTTAAATCTCTGGAGGCTTAACATTTTCTATCCTTTGTTCCTTTCTGAGTCCTTTACGATATTTTATGCGACTATTAGTAGACGCTATCGCGTTTCATGAATATGTATAAGAAACAGCTCTTTCTTCCAGTCTATAACACGCAAAATCGAATTGTAGAGACTGTAGAATTCTTAAGCGATTCACGAGAAGACTCGGAACACAATACAATGCGAGCGAAGGGTGAGCTTTGCGTCAATTACGATTGATTATGTATAATTATGCTGTTCGTGTGCCACTTCAATTTTGAATCGTAAATCTGAGTGTAATAATAATACGAGACTCACATGAAAATGAGAAATAATAATATTATTTTATACTGCTGGGGAAAATTTTGCTTAAATTTAACTTATATCGCATTTAACATTATAACGTATGGACCCAAAAAGTCTGCACAAATTTTTGTGTTAATTTAACATAATATGGATATGTTAAATTGAAAATATGCTAAGCCTGTTAAAATTTAAACACAAAGTGAATGCAAAGTTCGTAGTAATTTGAAATAAATTTTGTGTAAAATTAATATTTTTTATGATAAAATATTATTGATTGAAATAATATTATTAGTCTGTAGTCATTCCCATTTCTAATTATAAAATAAAATCAAGATTATTTTCTGTAAATTTTAACATAAATTTTGCCAATATTAATGGAATATATTCATTGTGTAAAATTAAAACTATGTGCATATTGTATTATTTTGACATTTTTTCAGTTGTTTTAATAATTTAAACATTGGAGTTTAATTAATACAATAGCAATATGTTAAATTAATACATGAATGTGTTAAATATTTAACACAAAAATTTTAACCTGCATATTTTTTAATGACAATTTTTTTAACAGTGGTGATAAAATTAAAATCTTTTTAATTTTCATCAAATAAATCAGTAATTATTAATAAGTTGTCTCTGTTTTTGAAGAAAATAAATTTTCTAACAATGTACATATAGTTTTAACGATAATACAATAATTAATATTTTTTTTATTATCTTGATTAAAAATCTTTACTTGGATATTTATATCTAACCCAGTATTTATCATTATCTTCATATTATTTTGATAAGGCGTAAAAAATTATGAGGAATATAATTAAATTCTCGTTTTTCATTTCATGTTGCATTAAATATACTTTTTTATTATGTATCCCTTATCTAAAGTATCGTCTCCCCCAATAAAAAGTAGGTCCTTTAATATCTTTTTTTTTTTTTAATTATACAAAAAATTATAAAAAGTGTTGATTTAATTGATGCAAAATGTAAAAAATTCTGTTCTCATCAAAAATCCTTTTTACATCGAGATAACGAATAAAACAGGGAGTCTACATCCTGGAAAAAGATGGAAATCTTATTTTAACAAGTTACAACAAAAAAAAAATTTTTTTTATATTTTTTTTTTAAGGAACTTGCTAGAACTTTAAATAAAAGTATCTGAAAGTTCAAGGAATTTTCAAAAAATCTTTTTACAAAATTGGAGAAGATATCCTGTAAAATGATGTTACTTGGCTAGTGGGCTTGGCTATTTGGGATACTTTATATATCGCGTTTACCCCCCAAGGAGGGTAGTAATCGGAGCAGCGATGGGTCGTAGCGGATAGGCGCAGACGCGGACTGCCTGGTGAACGAACGACGACTTACGAGGGTTCGCTTGCAATCAATGGCATAGCAGGGTGGCTCAAGACACCATCTCCAACTACAATTGGTGGCATACGCGTAGAAGTCACTGCTTCTTCTCTACGAGAAGATCACAAATACTGATCGTCCGAAGCAAGGATCGCGTGCAGAATAACTGGTGATCTCGGTCGAGTATCTTCGACGATGACAGATCGTGTCATTGATTAATTACGTCGCGAGTTCTCGCGACAATCCGATTAATTGTGCATAAGTGGGTGAGGCGCCCGGCAGAGTGAGCCCAGGTGGCGATGTGACATCACCGTTGTGGGACATCAATCTCGGTGACAGATCGTCGAATTTGACGGGAGGGGTCGGTCGGCATTACCGGGTGGACCATGAATTATGGATACGTCGCAGATCGAAGACGGTGCGACTTCGGAGGAGAGACGTAAGGAAGGTATGTGTGCGATCTTATTGAGAGAAGGAGCTCGATTTGCATATTTTACGAGCTCGATGAAATCCGGGATTTCTAGCGCGATTTTGCTCTCAGAGCGATTTACATTTTATTTGGATGTATCATTATTGTCAATTATCGCGTACAGGATGAGCCGGTTTTTTTTTGGGATGATATCGATAATTTAATTATTTTGTCTTTTATTTTAAATAACCAACCGCAAGTTCACTAAATTCCAAGTTTTGTTAAAATAATTATATAAAAATTCATATATTTGAAGCTGATTTTCGATACTTTCGAAGTGAAAATTTATTATTTTAGTTTATATATACGCTATTAAAAAAAAAAAAAAAAAAAAATGGTGAACACTTTTCATACTCTAAAAATTGGGTTATTTACAGACCCGCTGAAACGCGACGAAAAATTATTTTAGACACAAAATTAAAAAAGCATTTTGAAGCTTCAACTTTAACACGCTATCAGTGATATTTAAATTTTTTTTTATCTTGTTCTGTGCTTTAAAAAAGAACACATTGTTTTGTTTCTTAAAATTACATATTTTTGACACCCTATAGCTCGATAATTAAATTTTTCTCGAAAAATTCAACTCAAGTTCCATAAACTACAACATTTTACCTACAAAATCCTTTTCTTTTAAATTCTTCTACGAGTTTTTTTGACCGAGTTACACGACTTTGAAACTAAATCTGTACTTTTTAGAAATGAGAAGATAATGAAATGATTTGATTTTTTTCGCCAAGTCTCGACATTATTTCTAAAAAATATAGTAAGAAAATTTTAAGCATTTCCTGTTGACAAAATCTTGTAGTTTATTAAACTTAAGTTGAATTTTTTTAAAGAAATATTTTTTATCGAATTGCAAAATGTCAAAAATATATAATTTTAAGGAACAAAACAATGTTTTTTTTTTTAAAAGCAAACAAGGAAAATAAAAAATTTTTTTAAAAATCACTGCTGTATTAAAAAGTTGAAACTTCAAGCTAATGCTTTTTTAATTTTTTTATCTACGATGATTTTTCGTCAATTTTCAGCGGCTTAAAAATAGTCCAATTTTTAGGATATGAATAGTCCCTATTTTTTTAGTAGTGTATATAATAACTTCATATATTTTTTCTCTATTCTTTGTTTTTCTTGTTATAGCATTAATAATATAATCCATTTTTTATATTAAAGAGATTTCCCTTTTTTAATAAATAAATAAATAAATAAATAAAAGATTGTTACCTAATTAATCTAGAACGGAAGTACATATATTAGATCTCGAATTATCAGATAAAAAATTTCCGAATTTACATACATTTATGCATCGAATTGCATGCCCTTATTCGAAATGAGCTGTTTTAATTTGGCTAATCTTATGCTTTCGATTGTAACGATAGAGTGCACTGTAAATTATGCATGCTTATTCTCTGTAAATTTCTCTTAATTTAAAACGCTTAATGTCGCTAGCAATTCATTCGCGCGATTACAGGATTCGAAACTGGTATAATTACTAAAAAAAAAATTCTGTGTACAAATATTTTCAAACTATTTTGAAAAACGTATATCATATCAAATTTTCAATACATTGAAATTTATCTCGAAATTCATTAAAAGAAATTAGGCACGTATTTATGTTTTTCTATCGAAATTATATACCAGTTTCAAACTTGTTCGTTTCGATTTCGCAGAATATTCAATTCATCTTCAGCAAACATAAAAGCACAGACATCAGTGTATTATTATTAGTCTCTCCCATCTTAGGGTTACTTTGATCAAACTCCTTAATTTAATCGTTAATTAACTTGGCGACCAAAAGCAGGATTTAAAAATTTGTATTATATTATATTAAATTATTTTAATCGTTCTGTAAGTTAATCAAGTTAATCAATCAAAGTTTGGTCGAAATGATCTTTAATGAAACTCGTCAATTACTCTTGATCGTAAAATGCACTTGTCAATAGTTGCAATAGAAGAGAATAGAACTCTTTCACGAAAAAAAAAAAAAAAAAAAAAAAAAAAAAAAAAACCTCCAATAGTCTCCGCCTGTGAAATGCGGGTGTCCTATTTCAAAAAAAAAAAAAAAAAAAATGTTT
>JBCEZV010000005.1:2135157-2152507 GCA_039654365.1 Cataglyphis livida
TTGAGCGTAAAAGGCACTTGTCAATAGTTGCAAGAGAAGAGAAGGGAACTCTTTCACGAAAAAAAAAAAAAAAAAAAAAAAAAACAATATCCGATAGTATCAGCCTGTGAAATGCGGGCGTCATATGTCAAAAAAAAAAAAAAAAAAATGTTTGCATGCATCATTCGCGAGTATGTAAACACAAAGGATCAACAAGTCGTGCATTCGTATCGAATTTGCAAGCCAAGTTGCACCAAGTGTCCCGCATGATGTGATGTTCCTTTCGAAGTGACGTAGCTGGTAAACACAATACTTCTCTCTCTCTCTCTTTCTCTCTCTCTCTCTCTCTCTATAATGACATGTTTCAAAGAACGCGCGTAAGCCATGGGTAGCGGAGGGGTTGGTGAGGTACCGACGATATTTCATCCCCGAAGATCGCGTACGTCGAATATAACTCTCGCCGATGATCAACAGATTCACGGTCCTTTCATCACTCCTATCCAGGTTGCGCTTCATGCCTCAGGTAAGTTGACAGCGGCGCTTTTGTATTTGTGGGTTTTGTTGATACCGGATATGTTTCTTCTTTTGATCGCAGGTACTCTGAAGAATAAGTTCAGAAATAATAATAATTTATTAATAATTTATTGATGATTTATTCTCTATGAGAATGAGAAGATTTTAATTTTATCTCCAGTGTTAGAAAATTTATATTTTTTTTTTTAAATAAAAATTATACTTTCTTTTAAAAAGAAATATTTTTTGTTAAAAGATTAAAATTTTTGTGTTAAATATTTAACACATTCATGTTAATTTAACATGTTGCTATTATGTTAATTAAACTCAAATGTATATATTAATAATGGTTAAATGTTAAATTATTAAAATAATTAATTTTATACAATAAATATATGGAAATATATTTCTTTACACCATTTTATACAATAAATATATGGAAATATATTTCTTTACACCATTTGATTCATCTTATTATTCTGTACATAAAAGCATTACGATACAATTATCGAACACTAAATAATTTTCGAGATATTTTATATTTTATACTAAAATATGTTAGATTAAGGTACAAAATAACAAAAAATTCTTAATGGAAAAGTACTTTATTATAATGTTCTGGAAAGCTCTCGACATAAACTGTAAGAATATGCAATAAAAAATAGGGGATTCCATTTAAGAAATTAAAGGTGTCCTTGACTCGACCTTAACGATGCATCCAAGGTCAAACCAATGACACCATCTTATATTCCCCTCAAAACCATACAATTTTTGTTCAAAACGTTTTTCTCTAAGATGCTTAGTTTTTGAAAAAAAAAGGGGTGTACGGGTGGTCTAGGACACCCCGTATATATATCAATATATTTTCTTTTTCTCTTATATAATCTATAAAATTATTCCACATGTCGACAATATTAAAAACGAATAATGATTAATATTCCTAACCAAGTTTTACGAAGAAGAAGCGGTTTATGGCTGGAATCTGTGGCTGGAAGGAGACACAGTGTCGGTTTATGCTACTCTGTATAATGTTCATCGACGACTCGTTTCAATATCAATTGAAGAATGCAACAGATCTAGCATCTGAAGTCGGTGGATAGCGTTTTGTAGCGTATTTATGAGAAACTTATTGTTAGAACTCCAAGAAAGCTTACATCTTAGCTCTTTATATTAGTTATCAGTAATAACTAATTTTCGATATACATCAGCCTCTTTACATTATCATATAAAGCGCTCGCATATAGTATACATTAATATTGTAACATTTCAGTTTGCTGAAGTATAGTTTGCCTCTATAAATAGTATGAAGATAAGATCGCAAATATGTCGAATTCAGGACATGCTTACGAAAAGCTGCGCACGTCGTATCACTTTATTTAAGCTGTTAAAAGACATGCCTATACACTCTCTCTCTCTCTCTCACACACACACACATACACACACACGCACATATATATATATATATATATATATACACACTTTTTATTCACGGCTTTATTCGGACAGAGAGCGGGTAAAAATAGCTTCTTCCATTGCCTAAAGCACAAGATTCATATACAATAATCTATATACAATCATGGATGGTAGTTTAGGCTGTAAAAAATTTTTAAAAAATTTAGACACATTTTTATCTGAATTTTCAGATCTAAGGGAAATTTCAGACAATTCGTCTTGATCATCAGAACCGTTTTTCCGAAAGTTCGGAAGAGCGTATTCGAAGATTGAAGTTGTCCGAAGTTTTGAATTGTCTGAAGTTTCAATCAATTTTTTTTTTGCAGTTAGCAAAAGATGATTGATCCAATCGATCAGCCGTTGATGTATTCATTGATGTTTCACAGGATGCGAGCAGCAACAGGGTTGCACCGTCGCCGATGGGCGCGAATCTGCGTCCAGCTGTCGCACCTTGGAGACCACCGGAAGTGCCGTAGGAAGCGGCGGCGGTGGCGATAGCGGGGGTGTGCAGGCTCAATCGACAGCTCAAACTAGATCGTCGATTCTCGTGACCCCGACTTCTACCCCGATCGTTCAACGCAAGAGCTCGTGTTTCGCTTCCTGCTGCGCCGAGAGCGCAAAGAAGGTCGATTGCAACTTCATCTTGAAGCTATATAATCATCATTGTTTAGAAGTTGTGTTATAATTGATAGTTGGAACACAAATGTAGATTGAACAAAATATAGCGAGCAAAGATAAATTAAGCAAAGATAATTAGGCTCTGTGTGTGTGTGTGTGTGTAATAAACGTCATAATTGAAGATCGAAATATTTGATTTATTTTATTGATTTTTTTGTATCATTTATGAATTGATTATTGATTGAACAACAGAAACATACAAGGAATAGAATATCAATTTTGCGAGTTAAAGTTCAATATACTTTATTATGTTACAATTATGTGAAGAAATTTTATTGCAATCAGAATTATATTGTCAGAAGTATGTTGTTTTAACGATTTTTAATCTTTTAAACAGGAGAATTTGTTCTGTCAATTGTGGTTAATAAGATATTTATAGTTCAATGTGTCACAAAAAATTGCAAGTTGAATCAAGAGTGGATCTACCAACTAATTTTCAATTAAGTTCATTCAAACTTAAAGATTTCTAAAATCGCTCAACATAATTGTGACAAAAAAATTGACAAATTTGAAATAATAAATATCAAAATTTAAAAAGTCTTTCTAGATTTTTGAAAAAATTTGTACATATATGTAAAAATTTACGTACCTATATATTTTAAATTCAATTTTTTATAAATTTATATAATAAATTTATTTTTATATAATTATATATTCAATTTTATATTCATATATATTAAACTCAAAATTTTGACATTTGATTCAATAATCTAAAAAAACCGTTGACTTTAAACATAATTAAAAACTATTTGATAGAGCCTCAATAATTTAATTTGCAAGTATTTTTGTAATATGAAAAACTTTTTTATATTTAATAATAAATATTCTATTAATCGTAATTAAACACAACAAATTTTTTTCTGAGTACTAAAAGTTTCCTAATTACACATATATAACTCTTTGATTATCACAAAATTTCTTTAGCTTCTTTTTGCGTAATAAAATTTCTTTAACGAGTGAAACTAATTATCCTTTTTTGCAACTTCAACCATAAATTTCTCAAAATTATGACATAATGGGATAATTTAAACATCGGAATTGGAAAAACGTCAAAAAAGTCCATAGAAAACAATTATTCTCTGCCTTGTGTTGGAAAAAGAGTTACTTCTCGTTAAAATATGTAATTTTCAATTACAGATATATTTCGGGGTATGCGTGACGATATGCGTGACGGCGAGTTGGGTCGGGGCGACTCATTGCATCAAGTATTTGTACTTTCACTCCAAGTACAACAAAATCTCGCAGACGTCCGTCACCGCGAATTCCTCCGCGGACGACCTGCGTCATCAACAGGTGAGCTTATATTAATTTCACGAGCTTCCTCGTTTCTTCTTCTTTACGATGACGTATACAATTATCTTCAGACCACCGTCGCTTACGACGCACCTTTCTTCACTACGTGGTTCTGCACCAACTGGGAAGTCCTCTATTTCCCGGTGTACTTCATCTGTCAAGCTGCCAGGACCAAGTGCGCTACTCCTTCCGAGATAATTGCCGAGAGCCTTCGTGGCTTTCGCGATAAGGGCTTCACCGGCGGTCGCTTCTTACTCAGGTGTAGCCTCTTCTGCTGCCTGTGGGTCATCACGAATTACTTGTACATACTCTCGTTGCGAATATTGTTAGCCACGGATGTAATGGCATTGTTCGCGACCAACGTTTCGTGCGTCTACCTGCTCTCGTGGGTCATTCTTCACGAGCAATTTGTAGGTGTGAGGGTTAGTAATTTAAAAAAAAAAAATTATATCTAAAATTAGTTTTTATCCTTTGATATAGAGAAAGAGAGAGTGTCAAAAGTAAACTTGTTAACGATTGATAACATTTAGTAAATGTCATTTACGCTATGAGAAGAAAATGAGAGAGAAAGAAAGATTGTATTATGAAATATTATAAAATGAAAATTAATATGAAAATTAATTTATATATAAAGAATGTTAAATTTTCTTGATACAAATAAAGATAACATCGCAAATTAAGAAGCTAAAGAAATTTTGTTGTAATCAAAGAGTTATACATGTGTAATTAAAAAATTTTTAGTTCTCAAAAGAAATTTGCTGTGTTAATTACGATTAATAGAATATTTATGATTAAATATAAAAAAGTTTTTCATATTACAAAAAACTTGCAAATTAAATTATTGAGGATCGATCAAATAGTTTTTATTATGTTTAAAGTTAATAATTTTTTTTAGATTATTAAATCAAATGTCAAAATTTTGAATTCAATATATATGAATATAAAATTGTGTAATTATATAAAAATAAATTTATTATAGAAAATTGAATTTAAAATATATAAGTAAATTTGTACAAATTTTTTCAAAAATCTAAAAAGATTTTTAAAATTTTGATATCTATTATTTTAAATTTGTCAATTTTTTGATGTCAGAATTATGTTCAGCAATTTTAAAAACCTTCAAGTTTAACTGAACTTAATTGAAAATTAGTTGATAAACCCTTACTTTCTATCTCGACCTAATTTGCAATTTTCTTGTGATAAATTTCATACTGAGCCATAAATATCTTATTAATCATAATTGTCAGAACAAATAAAAATCGTAAAACTTTGATGAAAAAATGATGTTCTTGTGTTTGATGTCATAAAATGCACTCTTCATGAATTTTCATAGAAATAACTTTAATCATTAAACTCTTGAAATCTTGTTACAGATAGTCGCGGTGATCCTGTGCAACACCGGCATCGCGCTCTTAGCTTATATGGACGGCATAACCGGAAGTCCGACACTCGGAGGTGTCGTTTTGGCTACAGCAGCGGCAGCTGGCTCTGCCGTTTACAAAGTAAGCTATATGTAACGATCTATATTATACGCGCAATCGCACTTGCAAGATGTTGTGAAAATCCTTGAATAATATAAATTATTCTCCCTTCTCGTAGGTTCTCTTTAAGAAAGTAATAGGGGAAACTACATTCGGTCAAATGTCTCTATTTTTCTCCCTTATCGGTTTGTGCAACGCCGCCTTGTTATGGCCGATTTGTCTGGCTCTGTACTTTTGCGGGGTGGAAACTATGCATTGGGCAAGACTACCTTGGGCAACGTTACTCTCCGCCAGCATCCTCCACTTAGGTCCGAACTCACGTCGATTAAACTACTTAAATGGAAATACTATTTAAATGAAAGTACAATGAAAAAAATTTACTGAATCCAGAAAAAAGTTTTCTTAATTTAAAAGAATTATTTATTTAAATATTAAAAAAAAGAGAATTATTTATTTCAATCAAGCAGCAAATACATTTGAATTCGTAAAATATAAAATAAAAGCAAAGTATGCTTTATTTATTCGCAAAATGAAAGTTTTTTTTTATTTTTATTATACTGAAATATTTATTAAAATACTAAAATTTACTAAAATACTAAATTACTTCCTTTAAAAAAGTTTTTTTCGACTGCTTGTTTTAAAAACACAGGGGGATTTTTTTTATTTCAATAATAATTTTTTTATTTTCAAATGTATAAATGTTTTTTATATTAAAATTTTAAAGAATATATTTTAAAAATTACAATTTTTATATTGCATGCAACTAATAATTTATTTAATATAACAAAATGTTTTTGAAAACAAAATATATAACTCAAGTATGAAGAATCAAAATTAACAAAATGTATTAATTTGATTAAAAAAAAATTTATTTTTGATATATATATATATATATATATATATATATATACTTATGATTAAAATGCACTTTGAACAATTTGTTTGCAGTTGCAAATATGCTCGGCAATTTCAGCATCGCTGTCACTTACGATCTGTTCATCACTCTTGGATTAATCACAGCTGTACCTGTGTCCGCTGGTACGTACAAAATAATTACTTTAAAATATTATATAATTTCCGTAAATTAAATAATTTTAATTAAATGTCCCACGCTTGTAATTAAATTTTTCAAATTTACAAAATACATTAATTGACAATAAAAAAAACGTCGTTAATTCTTTAACATTTTTTTTATTTGCTTGTATTGGCCTCTTTTTATGATTCCTTGAATATTTTTGAATATAAATCTAGCTTTTTAAATTATATTTATTTAAATTAATTTATGTAGTATATATAAATAATTTAAAATTTAATAATTTTAATAATCTTAAAAAAAAAAAATAAAAAATATTAGTACAAACACAGCTCGATAAAAGGAGCGTAAAAATAAAAATATTCTTTATAAATTTCGGATACAACATTAATAGAGTTATATTTACCCTTTATTTTTTATTCGCATATTATTATCTTACTAATTTTTATGTACAATTGATGCAGCACTGGACGTTATTTTTTACGAGGCGTACTTTATGGGTATGAAATTGGCTGGCATGATCTTCATAGCGGTCGGTTTCTTCCTCGTGATGTTCCCGGATAATTGGCCCGATTACATAACGAGGCTGCTCCGGTACGTTTTCTTAATTTGTATTCCACATATAATGCGGTTCTGTGGTATGCACTTTTAATTCGGAGTTTATTTATTTTCTCTTTTAGTCCTTCTAGTTCTTTTAGAGAGTTCTCTATCCCATACTTTTGTCTATCTCTCTTTCTCTTTCCTTTTCTCTCTCTCTCTCTCTCTCTCTTTATCTCTCTCTCTCTCTATCTCCATCTCTTTCTCTTTTTCTCTATAAATTTTCTTTAATCTTGCAACAATGCGGACTGTCGTTTTTTTACCTTATTTGGCACCAGAATAGAGGCAGCGCGTAGTCTCACTCAAGTAGAGTGCTTGACATATATATACATTTATATAATTTACGCTGCCTTAATTCTTTCGATTCTCTAAAAGCCTACAAAATATATTTTATACTGTTTTTGTAAAATAACGTAGAACGCGTTTTCTAAAAAAAGAAATTCATACACACCCGCATTTTTGCGCATCGACGTATAATTTCAACGAAAAAAGGGTCTCCTTTTCATTACAAAAAAAAAAAAAAAAAAGAAAAAAAAATTACCCGATCAAACGCGCGAGAACGTGAAGAATTTTTCTTGCAATTCATCATTATGTCACTTGCGATCGTTTTTTTTTTTTTTTTTTTTCGTTTGACAGATCCTACGGTGTTTGACACATCATGCGGTTTTGAATTTCAAACCTTGTGTTTTGAAGACGCAAACTCTTCGAATTTATTTTGCGATCTCATCCAGCCACTTTGCAGCTTTGCAGCTAATCCATATGCGATAACATGTCAGATTTCATTGACGAAGTATTTCTTTTCGCTGCATAGATATATCAGCCGAGCGTATTGCGGTTTTCTTTCGCATTTAGATGAGGCAACTCCCGTGCACACTCTCTCGTTACGCTTAAACAGAAATTAAAGACCAGCGCACTGATATTGTTTTAAATATACCTGAATATATATATATATATATATATATGCAACAGGTTTAAACTATATAATTAAATGAGCGTATTTTGTATAGTCCAGCGCACGCACACGGGCGAGTGATAATGTAATCGCGGAATAAAAAGTCAAATATTTGGAAGAACTTTTGCTTAAAAATATTAGTGATATATTTAGGTACACCGTGAAATATTTATCTGCGACCGAGCCAAACTATTTTTTCTTTAGTTCTTCTCCTATTTAATATTTTCTAAACTTCAAACAATGTGTATCTAAAATGAGTCTCTCGCCTTTGCCATTTTTTAAAAATATAATTTTGCAAATAATTAGTAAAACAGAGGATTGGAAAGGAAAATTAAAATTATTGTACAAAATTTTATTTTTTGAAATTTTATTTTTCATGTATTTTTTTCACACCTATAAAGGCTTAAATTCATTAAAAAATTTAGTTGGAATTTATTTGAAAAGTGACACGTCAAATTTTACAATTTTTTATATAGTTTGTACATTTGTCATAATATTTATCGTTAAAATATTATAAATCTTTAAAATATTATTTTTTTTATTCTTACTAAAAAGAAAATCCTGCAAAAATAGTTGCTATTCGCGAAACTTGCTTGTCAGATTTTTAACGTACATTATTTCGTGCTTAGAACTCGAATTGTTTAGATAAAAGAAAAAAAAAAGGGCAAATAAATGATTAAATTGCTTAAGCTGCTTGTTGTCTGTGAAATCAATGTCGACACTTCATCACTCGCTTCCCAACAATCAGGATCCATTATATGCTGTTACAGAAACGTAGTCCTCATGAGTCACAGTACAAGGTAAGAAAGTACATCTCATACGTCTTGCTCTAATTCTACCGAAAATTCATCCTCCCTTCTCAATGATCGAACGCTGCTCATAAACATTGTAAGTTTGCAAAGCAAGCTTTTCGGATAATTTCATATGTAAGAAATAGCGCGGTCCAAAAGTCGAAATATTCGATAAATATGGAGCTGCTACTTTTATAATTTGCGCTATTTAAAAATATTTAAATTTACGTAGTAGGTATATATATTTCAACACTTTTTTAAAAACAATTGTATGACACACAAACTGGCAAGAAGATTATTTCTTCGAAAATAAATTTGGATAAACTGTCACATTCAGCTAAGCAATAAAGAGTAAAAATTAATTAATTTTCCGATGAATTTTCCGTGCAAAAGAGCAAGCGGTATAAGTGTCAATTGGCGCATGGTTTATAATATTTTCTCGATTTTCTCCATTTCGCATGCACTCGTGTGAGCTTGGCTTACTTTCCATCGGCTTGCTTTTTTCTCTTCAGGCAAAACGGCATGTCTCTTCTTCACGCTTCTTCTTCTGCCGATATCATTCGCTTCTTTTGATCATTCAGTCAATTCTGAAGAATTCGATGTTTTCGTATGCGAATTTCTTATTCATCCAAAATCTTTTAATTCAAAATTAAATCGATGATAAAACACGTGCTAGATTCATGATTTGATTCCGTCATTGCCTCCTCGGAAATCTTGAGAGATTTGCTTGCTTTGACAGTCGTCTTCGTAAAGCATCTTGGAACGGTATATCTATTTTTTCCTCAATACACATATAATTTAGTTATGTTTTTATCTGTTCGCGTTTTTATCAGTATCCCGCCTGATTAATTAGTGACTCGGCCGTCATAGAAATTCTGCGACATTTATACCATAAATTTGTATTTAGGTCAAAATTATTGACATAATTTTCTCGTACTTAAGAATTTATAATGTAAATTCCTTCATAAATTCCTAAAGATAAAAAAAAATGATGAAAATTGCTAAAAATAAGAAAAAATAGAAATATTTTTGGAGTAACAAATATTTTTTTTCGATATTTTTCTTGTCACAGAACTAAAAGATTGCTATGATAAAATATTTAGATTTTATATTATATAATTTTATAAATTATCCTTTTTGTTTTACAAAAAACATGAGAAAAATTAAACAAGCAATAACTTTTTTAAACGTACAATAAATATGATTCTGAATTTTAAATTATTCCATCATGTTAAAAATATAAAAATTGGCGATTAAAATTGCAAGAAAGGGCTGTTTTGATGGGTTTTATTTTCTACAGTATGTATGTTGGAGTTTTATTGTAATTAAAGTTGAGCATGTCTTATTAGGACTTCCAGTTTTCAAGAGAAATTTATTGCGTTGATTACAATTAATAGGATATTTATATTTATATATAATTTATTAAAAAAAAAAATTGCTTGAATTAGATTATTGAAGATGTACAATTTTCAATTTTATTTAAAATTTAAAACGATTTATTAAAAATGTAACGATTTTTTAATGTCAAAATTAAAATAAGTACATAAATTTTTACATATATGTATGTATAAAGTAAAAATAATGTATTTTGAAAAAAAATTAAAAAACAATATTTATATTATTTTTAATTTGTTAATTTTTTTTTTATTTTTTATATTGAGCAATTTTAAAACCTTTAAGTTCTTCATATCTTCAACAAAACTTCTTCAATAAAATCTCTTCATATATCATAGCCATAACATAATAAAACAAATTAAAATTATTTTCTCGCAATTTTACTCGCAAATTTCTGAAAATTGTGACGAGATAAAGTCCCGAAATAAAGAATCGATTTTTTATATTTTTTTTTTGTTTTTCGAAGTGTATATAATTCATATCGTGATCAATGACTTGGTAAAACATTTACTGACAAGTCGTCGAATTTCTACGACGGAGACATCCGTGCCCTCCACCTCGACCTCCGCCCCGATCGCCGGGATTTAACGTGAGCACGAGGAACGTAGCTCTCGACCAGTTCCTCCCAATTGCACTAAAAAAGAAAAAAAAAAAATAAAAACAAAAAGACCAACGAGACACACCGCGCTACGAGACATACCGTCGAGAGAGAAGCCACCCCCAACAGGTGTTGTCCACCCCCGCGCGGAGATAATCGAGAGATTCGACTGATGAGAGTCTCGGGCTTGATATATATATATACGCAGTACCAATCCGGGGGGCGGCCAGCGGCAGGACAGCAGGACTTCCCTTAGGGGTCGCGCGACCTCTCTTCAGCAACGTCAGCAACGTCTGAGGAGCTACGGCGTGATCGCCGCTCATGGAGACGGCCAGACGCTGCTGCCGATCAGTAACAACAACAACAACAACAACAACAACAACACCGGCAACGGTAGCGGTCAACGTCACGTTAACAACTCCCAACAGTACAGCTCGATCTCTGAAATCCAATCACGCCGTGTCCCTCCTTCCACCTCGACCTCCACCACCACCACAACCGCCGTCAGCAACAGCTACTCACACGATCCTCATAATCAGCAACACCAAGGTATGAGAACTATCAGGCTGGTGGCGCGAAAGCCACGTGGCGTCACGTGGTAAGAGAGTGACAGATCCATCAGGGAGAGATCAGGTGCGGGAAGATCAAGGTCGGATCGAGCGCGTGATAGTTGGCTGGCGACTGAAGTAGCGTTTATCGTTTATAGCGTCTTGTTGTTCTGTGTCGCTCGGAATATGTATGAGAAAAGTGCTGGATAATTGAGCAGGGATTTGCTAGAGCCAGGGCGCTGAATATTTAGTTGCGTAATGTCATTATACTGCTCTGATTACCCCTTAGCTAGGCGGCTAAGTGATTGATTGCAATGTAGCGTATAGGCCGAACGCGTTGATAGTGAATATACAGGATATATTCATCTTTCACAAAAAGATTCTTTGTCCTTTCTTTATGTTTAATAAAAAGAAATTAAAATTAAATAAATAAAAATTCTATTAATTTAATTAAAATTGAAAAATGAAGCTCTATCATCTTTATCAATTGTAACTTGGGGAGTATCGCAAAATTTGTATATCTTTTTTTTTTTTTTTTTGACAAAACAAAATTCAATTGATCGAAACTCTCGATTGAAAAGGAATGCCAATTATCGTGAAATATCCTGTATATGAAAGCACGATGAGGAATGTCTGTCTATGAAATTTCAAATCTTTCTCTCTCCATTTTTCTTCGCATCTACTTGTTTCGTAGTGATTCGTTTAGTTATTCTGTCTCGTGTGGATGTCTTAAATAAATTTTATTTTCATTACATATATACATATACATCGTCCCCGTGTGTACCACGCAAATTTTCGGAATGAAGCATTGCGACATATATGTGTCATGCTGTGTCAGTGGCCGATACAATTTACTGTTTGTCATTCAGTTCGTTAATCGCATATCTTGCAAAACGGACGGCCAATCCCATGTGACTATATCGATTATATTGATGATTGAGAGAATTTTTTGTATTAAATAAATTGCGTAAAGGAAATTATATATTTTTTTCACTTGTAATAATGGGATATCCGTGACTGTTTGCGATATAATTCGATATACTTTCGCGTGAAGATTTTCTGACACAATTATATAAATATATGAAAATTAAAAGAAAAAATTTTAAATATAAAGATGACGTATATACAATGCTATTTTAAATTTACACACATATGAAAGAAACGTTTAATTCCGAGTTTCATATATATAATAACAAAATTGAATTCATAATCTTTTCTTATCGAAGTTGCTGTATCAAAAAAAAAAAAAAAAAAAAAAAAAAAATTGATAGAGATGTTTTTATTTAAATCTGACAACTTGAAATGCAATAATATATGAATCTTACAAATAAGAATGAAACTAAAAAAAAAAAAATTATAAAAAAAAAAAATACTTTTATTCTCTTTTCACAATTGTATCTTCTTCACGATTGGTGAGGCGAATTAAGGGAGTCTGAAAGTTTCCACGCGAGATTTTTCCATCGAGAGAAAATCGCGTTCTGCATGCAGGTCGACATTTCTAGTTCGACGACAGTTACGAAACGATCCCGAATAACACGATTTTCGCTTGCAGGTGGAGCAGGAGACACAGGCACGGCATGTCAGACGGATCGTCGCGCGACGTGATCGATTATCGAACCGGTTATATAAAATCTCACCTGCGTTCGCCGTCAGGCAGAGTTCGGTGACTAAGCACACCGAGAACGGAAGCAATAATTATGGGATTATGGCAGCGATGTATAGATGCCTTTGGCAGCGGCTCAATGGCCAAAGTTATCATTCAATTATAAGCGAATATTCGCCCAGCGAATAATAATTTATTAGCATCTCCTCTGTACTTTTTTAGGATCTCCTTAAAGCTCCATTAACTACGCCGTTTCATCGACGTCACTTTTGATGGTAGTTTAATCGACTCTTCAACTCTTTTTGATTTTATTATAGCTCTAATAAGCGAGAAATAATCAAATCAATTAAACTAGAATTAAATGAGGAAGAAATGCGGATAAAAAATCTATTGTAAAATACAAATACTTTCTTATATCGAGTATATTCTTCTTTAAATTTCATAATTTTTATTAAAAAATCATATAATTTATTAAACAAAACTCTCCTTTTTTCCTAGCAGTCAAAAGCAAAGAAAAAGGGCTTATTTCAAGAATTTATTGTTCAGAAACAATTATATTAATGAATTATATTAATGAAGAATAGCTGACATCCTTTATTGTTAAAGGTTTTTCATTCTTTTGCTACACAATTATTATTTTTATAATTCAAATATTTACATACAGATCGATTCGATCAAAATTAAAATGTCCGAAATATATATTTCTGGTTTTAACGATATTAATGTATCGATATACATGTGTGTATGTTTGATAGCTATAGATCAATGGCTCAATAGAGAACATTGCAGTTCCGGATCGATGACAATTAGAAACAAAATACGTAAAATTACTCTACACTGTAGGAAAATTTGGCTTAAATTTAACTTAATATAATTTTGTCCCAAACGGTCAAAATTTTTATGCTTATTTAATATAATGGATATGTTAACTAATAATGTTAATATTTCAACACGAAATTATTGCAAACTTCATAGAAATTTAAAATCAATTTTTTAATGACTAAATTAAGAAAAAAGATTTATTGACAGATATTTCTATATTAATTTAATTATTTAATTTAATCAAAAATTTAGTCAAAATTAATTAGTCGAAAAATTAATTTAATCATTAATTTAGTCAAAAATTTATGGACTGTCACTTTCATTCTTATTGTAGGATAAAATTAACATTTTTTTTCTGTAAATTTTAACAAATAAATTCTATCATTAATAATAAGGAATATACTCTATAGTGATTAAAAATATATGCATATTGTGTTATTTTTACAATTTTTTACAATTGTTTTAATAATTTTACATTTAAATTCAATTAATACAACAGCGATCATGTTAAGTAAACACATTTGAATGTTAAATATTTAACACATAAATTTTAACTGGCATAATTTTTAAGAAAATACAGATTTTCCAACAGTGTAGGTTTGCCCTGATGTAAAAAGCGAAAGAGAAATTTTGCACGATAATGAAAAATATAACAATACTGGAAAAAAAAAAGTTTTATCAAAAATATGAACGATTTACAATAATCGAAATATCGATGGATTCAATTTTCCACGCGAAAGAATTGTCAAGAAATTTTAAAACTCTCCATGAGATTTATCCATTGCAATTCGCTAAAAGAGAGAGAGAGAGAGAGAGAGAGAAAACGTCAAATATGTAATATTTTAAATCAAAATTTTCTTTCGACAATTCCACGTTGTTATCGATGTATTTTGGTGAAAGTTAGAAACAGATATATGTAAAGACAATCAGAGAACTAGTGTGTATTATCTCCTATAAATGCCTGTTTTTTCATCTGTACAGATGAATTGCTGATTTATATAAAGTATCGTTCGCGTAGAAAAAGTATTTATATTGTAACGAGAATTAACGCGCACGTTTTTGTTACAAAACGTCGTTTTTACAAAGGCTCAGAATAAAACCCAGAAATACCCCACGGTGTTAGTGCAATATTACAGGGTTGATATAGTAGTTTTATCTATATATATATAAAATTCTAACTCGAGTAATAAATTTTAAACCTTTTCTCTACCATAGTGTTCCAGTGAACGATGGTCTCGAATAAATTTGTGATTGACTGTAATCTAGAAAAAGAGATATTTAATACGCAACCAAGATTCTCGAGAAATAGGGGAGGGGGGGGGGGGAGTCATGGCGGCTCAATTTACAATATATATATCGTTGTCACATATTATCTTAAATTTGAACAAAGTTGACGATTATTAAGGTTCGTGATGAATTGTTTTTCCAGAATCTGTGTTAAGATGAAACTTTAAAAGTTCTCATCGAGAACTCAAATAACAATATATCTATGATATACATATGTGAATCTTTAAATAAATTAAATCTTAAATTACTAATCGTAAAACTATTTTTATAGCCATCACATGAGAGAATTGTCATAGAATTATTTCACTGAGGAATCATCTTCACTTGTGTTAAGTCTTACTCAATGTAATCGTCTTATATATAACATAAGCTGACATCTCGGCGCTATCTCGGATTAGACAGGGTGACCCCGAAAGATTCTGACCAATTTTGTAAACGGATTTGGTTTTAGCGAGTCAAAATCCTTCAAGGTCATAACCCGAGATAGCGCGAATGAGGTCAAATCTATCGGCTTGTGTAATTTATGACAGATGCGTTTATCGCCTGTAAATTTCATGATAAATTTTAATATTTGATTTAAATGCGCGTAGGCTCGTTTTATTTGCACCTATATATGTACTGTCAATTAACGAAACAATTAATATACAAAGCGACGATTGTAATCGCAGTAATTGTTTAAACATTTATCGTAAGGTGTATTGCGGTATAAATTCTAGTTTAATGTTGATATACAAGGTGTCAATGGAAGAAAATTGCGAGCGAATATGACGATATATATGTATATATATGTCGATAATAAATCTCAGTAAAAATATCACTTATTTTAGTGTCATCAATTTCTTCAGATCACATGTGAAAAAAAAAACTGCGAATCTACAAATGTTTATGTGTGTTAATTATTTATTTATATTCCGCTGCAAAAATTCCCTTCACGCGCTCTTGCGCACCGGATGTATCGGGTGATCCATGCCGGATAAATCGGGCGGATGTTTCTCGAAGAAACTGATCTCCCGCATCCCGCCCGCTGCGATTTCCCAAAGATCAGGGTGCTCCCGTTTGAAATTTTCGTACCATTTCGCCACGTAGGGCCACGCGTCCAGCTTGAAGTCAATGGCCTCCAGACACATCGTCGCTGTTATCAGCGGAAAATCGGCGATCGTTAAGTCGTCTATATAAATAAATATAAGAAAAATATATATATTAATTTTTGTTGTCGCTATAGTAAATATATCAAAAATAAAAAAAATAATAATAATATACACAAGCATTTTCTACTCTTATTGCAAATGTTCCTTTTTCGAGATCTTTTTCCAAATTTTCAAAGTTATTAAAAATATATCACAAGCACTCTTTCCTGTTTTATGTAATTATTACAGTTATAATTTTCATAAACATTCATAAACATCCCGTGCTATTGTTGCGTGAATATTAATTGTGCATATTTATAAATGCGCTGTCAGCTGTTTGTCACTGCATTGTCACAGTCATCTAATAGCGCTGTCAAGCTTGCGTGTACGTTTTAATCTCACCGATTGTATTGTTTGTCTAAAAGAAATTTACCGAATTTTATATATACTCACTGCCTGCCGCATACGCGGAATTTTCGCGTTGCAAATACGTGTTGAAGATATCCAATGCCATCTTCGTTTTCTTCAGTCCCAATGGCGTGCGTTGATAATCGAAGAATATCGGTGCCATCTGCGAAATGCGATTGCGAATAAGCATTATGAAAAAAAAAAAAATGAGAAATTTAAATTCATTATTTACTTACAGCGTATTCAGAAATATTACGGTAATAGAGCGCCAAATTGAAGCACAGACGGTGATTGACAATCGCTCGCAATTTTGGGTCCTTCGGATATAGTTTACCGCTCTTATCATACTGATCGGCTAGATATTGCAAAATAGCGTTGCTGCAAAATGATATGAATTATACAAAAGTAATGCTATTATAAATAATTTGTAATAACGCGTTTCTTATCCCTAACAACACACATCCAAAAGATGTTTCACATCAAAGAGTGTTTATCAATTTATCAGAAAAAGTTTTACATATTCTGGATATCCTCTGAATGTCTTTTAGATATCCTTTGAACATGTCATGTCTCAACGAGAATAGAAAAGTCAAAATAATTTTCAATTTGATGTCATTGACTAAATTATATCATAATAATAAGCTTATATATATATAGCCAAAAAAAACGTATATCACATTTTCTAAAAATTATTTGAGATCGAGTTTTCAATTAATGATAAAAACATGATATAATTTAGTCAATTGACATCACTTTGATTTTTCTGTTCTTCTTGGGGTGTGTTATTATTAGG
>JBCEZV010000005.1:2152607-2169086 GCA_039654365.1 Cataglyphis livida
TATATGACTTTATCCAAATAAAAAATGTAAAAATTGTAATTACAAAAAAATATTAATGATGATTTAATAAATAATGCGGTGGAGAGAGAATAATGTAATATAGTTAGTAAAGATTTTTCTATTACGCTAAAATGTTCATATTCTACAATGCATTATCGCATTTATGTAATATTATTGCGTTTTACAGCGGCGCTATGCAAGAATAAGAACATTTGCAATATGTATTCAAAATCTCCTTTGTAAATGAAATTTGAAGCATATTTGTTGAGAACGGTATCTATGGTAAAGCGTACAACAAAGAATCTCGCGCAGGCACGGGCAACCGTTTATTCGGATCATCCAAAGAATCGAATACTGAATCGCATTTATCCGGATGAGAATCGGGCTACACGAGGGTGAAAAACCGAGTGAAAGTCCACCTGGTGCTTCCGTTGCTCATGTGAGCGATACGGAGGGGCGTAAACGCGCGAAAAATCGACATGGAATTTCCTCGATTTTCTTCGAAGGGCGTTGCGTGACCACCCGGTGCATGTCCGCACCATAAATTCAGCCATGACGGAAAGCGCAGCGATTAAAAGAGAGGTCGAGGTGACACAATACGGGAGGCTGTCTGTCGAATATTTACCGAGATCAGCTCTCCATTGTTAGAGCAATAGCAGCTCTTCTCTTTCGGCTCCTCGCATTTTTTAGTATTTGACTTTCTGTGTGCGAGAACACAGGATATAAAAAAAAAATATATGAGAAACGTAAAATAAATTAACAATTTTGTATGAAAAGTAATTCGAGGATTTTAAATAATCAATGCGTGGGATAATTTAAATTCAATAATGATATCCATGGATATAGATTCATACATGAATTTATAACAGAAAATATAACAGAATATAAAATTCATATAGTTACGATCATACATGATTAAATATTTGTAAAAAGTATTAAACTTTTCTCCAGAGTTTGTCTAAATCAAAAGTTTACGCGGATGTAGATGTTCGGGTACTTTGATTATACGAGATACTCTTTGCAAGAAACTGCTAGATCGCCCAAGTATGGAAAACAGAATCCTTTCTCTTTCTTCTATCCCGTCTCTTTTCCAGGAATTTGATCTTTTTTCTCACACACACATACACATACACATACATTCATCCCCTACTCTTAGATTGTCACTGTTCTTTCAGACCTCATTGTTGCCCTAGCGGTCAATTTACTGAATGGACGTCTTTAAGTCACTCCTCTTAGAAAGATCAGAACAACCGCCTTTTAAAGCTTTTTTAAATGGAGACTTCTCAGAACAAAGCAGTGTATGCAAAAAAGGATATAAACCGAAAAGTCATTCAATGAATTTTTAACAATGTCGATATTCAATAAAGAAAAAATCGAACATACATCAATATTATTCTAAATTTTTAATAAATTTATATTATACATCACGCGATAAATACTAAAAGATAATATTTAATATAATTTACATGACAAATAGAATAGCGATTACGCTTATATGATAATTATGTACATTGCATTTATATATTCAGATATTAGAATCTTGTTCCTGTAACCGCAACGGCTAATAATGTGTCAAGTTGTACGAGCAAAGTTACGTCTGTTAATTTGACTAAGAATAACCGTTTCAAAGCCTAATAAAAGCTCGACACGCAGGATAATTAAGCGTACACGCGCGTCTAATTGCGGAGATACGCGAGAGCGCGGCGGCGCATCTGGCTCTCCTGTGAAATCTCTTACGAAATAGGGATCGCAGCTGGTAGCGGCTGAACAAGAGGATGATCACGGATAGGATCTCTTCTAACGATCGCTGACTTAATATTCTCCCGGTGCGACGGTATTCGATTTAACGAGGGCGGCATCGCTGCAGGCCACAGAACGCACGCGTGCAAGCAGGTGAAGCAACTCCCGGGAAATAGACCGACCGATCCAGGGACTGGTCCAAGGACCGGAGAAACGCGCCGTCCCTACTGAAAGAAACGCACAGGAACCTGTCCAGAACAGGCCGGGCAGATAAGCAACTGCGCGATAAGATACGCTAATTGAGAGATCTTAATTGGAAGCTGCGCGCTGGACCCTCTTCTCGCGCGGGCATATCGCCAATGGCACGCCGTCACTTCGTCGCATTTGTGAATCCACGATGCTCATGTTTGACTCGTTTTCACAATCGTGAACAAATATTATAAAAAAATACTGCGCATCCCGAAAGCGCAGATAACAAGACCAAGCTAAAACAAAAAACATCGTATATTTTAATATTAAAGTAAATTAATATTTTTTAGTTTATAAAAAAAATTCTATACAAATTAAATAAACTCATTCTGTTCAAGTTAAATAAATATAATAAATTATTATAGGTATATGATAATTTCTTACGTATATTAAAATATTAATGTGCAAAATATTTGACAGTGCAGTACCTGTATCTCTCCATCTGTGAAATACGTAATTACATAGAAAAGTATATAAATTTACAGCTGGCATTTATATATAGACGCATAAGTCCGTATTTTGAGCTCAACATTTATCGCTAAATGTGCCTCTAAATGTGCGTTAGATGACACGATAAATGTGGCGGTATTCTGAGTATACATTTAACGGCACATTTAAAGGCAGATTGCCCCACTTTTAGCCTAAACAACTTTATAATGAAAATCCTATTCCGAACGTTTATAGAACATTTATATGATTTTCGATAAATGTGCCAATAAATGTATCCGAGAGCACATTTAGACATATATTTATACAAAACAGTAACGTGCTGCATAATTGATTTCATTAAATTAAATTATTACAGATTAAGTTTCTATAAATAATAGAAATTTTCTACATAATAATATTAATGATATTTAGTCTATATTAAAATTTTTTTTAAAAGTATATAAAGTGCAATGAAGGGTGCATTTAATTTGACATATTTTCATTTCAAAGGATTAATTAAAACGAAAAATCTTGTACTTTCAAAGCAAAAATAAAAAAAAAACTAGCTTGAAATGGAGCACGTGAAAAGAATAATGGAAGTTTGGAAAGTAAAAGCAGTGCGTGATCGTAGCCCGTAAATATTTCGAAATAGAATAGACGCTTTTGAAGCATGATATACAATAAACGGTAGTCATAAATGCACCTCTAATTGTAAGTTAAAAGCGCTATAAATGTGCGATGAGAATACGACTGACTTTAGTCGAGTTACTAGTACAATTTATCTGCGCCTCTAAATATAGAGCTATAAATGTGCCGATAAATGTGAGCTGAGAATAAAAGCCATAATCGACTGAGTGAATAAAACAATAGTTAGAGAAAAATTGAAATCTCAAATAAAAAATACATAGATTTTATATTCAGTCACACGAATCTCATAATGTAGACCTTAAACGATTCATTTATTGTATTGTCGACTGCGTGCATTTCGTGTGAAATGTTTTGGGACAATCCGCCGCGCCCGGACGAAAGCGGATTGCAAGCATTATCCGGTAAGATAGAGTTTCCGATGGGGGAGCACGAAGAAGATAATCTTGGGATCTAGATGCGGGAACTTACGCACCATAGAACATTGTCAACCTACCCGGTGACGCGTGAATGTACGTTGATATAGAGGATCCGGAGGAAGGAAAAGGGGTATGCGAGAGATTCGACGAGCGAGGAGAACGAAACGGTCGGTAAACCTTGTGAAAGAATAAGGAGGGTGCAACTTATAACGGTTTCGATGGGCCGACTTTAAGTTAAACACTTGAATGAGAGATAGTGAGACGTAGCGCGAGATTTATGGGAAGTAGCTCGAGATTTGGGCAGACAAGATTCATGAACGTACTTTACTTTTTACGTATTCTCCTTTTTCTCTGTATATGTTTCTCTGTAAAAAAAAATTCTGATTCTTTCTCAACCATCGCTGCAAATAGAGAACCTCTCGGTCGGATCGTGTTGCCGCCGCCGTCAAAACGTGTTTGATGTGTTTGATTTTAGCTTTCCGTCTCGAGACGGCTCGAGTGGATGGATAAGTGTATTGAGAGCCTCACAAATCCATCACCGGTAAAAATTCGGCGTTCCCTGTAAACTTGAATTTCTTTCACGATGCTGGTATATCCCACTTTTTCAATGCTGTCATGAAAGGATCTATAAGAATAGTTTACTATGTTATATATACAACGAATTTGGAATCTATGTATATAACACGCGCCTTTATAAAATTATTAAAATTTAATACATAATAACGCTTTTCCCTTCCCTAAAGAGAAACAAATTATCAAAGGGCTATCATTACTTGATTCTTAAACACTTCGGGGAGAGAAATGTGAGATTAACTACGTCACGGGCGTAATAACATTACGCGCATGACAAACCCGTCTCGTTCGTTTTTCTTTTTTTTTTTTTGCAAAAATTTCTGCAGTTTGCATAACTCGTTGAACCAAATCGTATGCCCGCTACTTTATCGCTCTGGAGACTGGTTTAGCTATCATTCCTTCATATTGTCGTTTTGCGCATGGACTAAGGATTACAGCCATTAGAGGGATAAGAAGTCGGTATGATAATAAATACGACAAATAGCAGTGTATGAGCGTGTATTTGACAGTGTTTTTCTCTCTCGTACGGCGGCACACATTATTAGAATTCGCAGTACGTATGCGATTTAAGTTGGAATGTTATATTATTGCTAGTTGCTGCCGGACGTGCTGTGCTCGTTCGTAATAGACTGTTGCGCATCGTAAATAAAACATGTGTACGTGTGTATATGTGTGTGTGTTTCATGCTACAGCCAAGATGATTAACGCCGAGCAGCGTGAAGGCGCAATCAAAATCGATCTAATTTCTCCAACTCTGGATGCAACGCTCGTTGAACGTCGGCCAGTTACGAAAGTGGCTCCCGATACTTCTCGTAGAAAAATCTCAGTTCGGCTAATTGGCCATCGTCCAAAGCGCGAAGCATCTGCAAATCCTCCCCTTCTCGATCGGTCATCCCCTCGAGACACGTGCACGTGAGCACAGCACGGCCGGGATACATCGATACATCGATTTAATGGGTAACGGGTGGGCCTCTATATTACAACGCGAATTATAGTGTAGAATATCATCATCGTCGTCGTTCGTTATACAACAATCATCGTAATAATTATTATCATCGTTTCATTGTTATCGATCGTCATCGGGTGTGCCTAAGACAAGTCGGTATTAAATATCTTACAATACACATCATCTTTCATATATATATTTTTATTTATATATATATATATAATATTTATATTTTACCTTTTTCTTTTTTTATTTTTATTTGTTATGTATACTATCTATCTATAGGGAGGGGTAGAGTCAGATTCATCTTTTGTGTTTTGTTCGTTTCATACCGTTTTCTGATTCGTCAATGGTGAGGATGTAAAAAAAAGGAGGGGGTTTGGGATAGGTGATGATGATCTGCTCGCAATCGAGTCAGGTGAATGATAAAACAATCCCAGTAATCATAAAATATTAACACAATTTAAAGACGATTCAAAAAAATTTTTTTGCTAATATGTAGGAATGTAATATAAACAAGCAAATGTCAAACAAAGAATTTGAATAAAATTTTTTTCTCAATCCCGAAAAATTAATAACGAGACTCGATTACGAATAGTTCGATGAGATCGCGAGAATGACGCTGGTCAATAATCACTTTTTTTGTCTTCTTTATATATATATAATTATATACATGTATATATAATTATTATATATATTATCCCACACTGCGTGAATTGCATCTTAAATCTATTTATGTTTTATTATGTCTAATTATGTTCTATTTGCGAGAAACAATTTAACTGCCTATAAAAAGAAGGATATTTTTCTTAGACATTTAATACCGGGAAAAAAAAATTGTCCGCAATTTTTGGAATCAATAACGAATATCTTGGACCACTTCTCACCTTTCGCCCATTATAAGATCACCATCGACTAGAGTAGGTATCTCCTTCTGTGGATTTAGCTGGAAGAATCGATGCGGTTTTAGTGTTTCTTCTACACGTTATTTCTTTATACTAGAGACATTTTTTTTTCTCTTTCTTCTTAAGAAATACCTCTTCGTACTCCTTAGTCATATGTTCGCCCTTCCCAAAATCTACGTCGATCAACTCGTACTCGATATCCAAAGCCTTCAACAGTTGACGACAGGCGAGAGACGGCGGACCGTCCGAAACGGAATATAGTTTCATGTTTTGTGTCTGAAAAATGCAAGTAAATATTTTGTTATACAAATATACAAAATTTTAATATAAACTACGAGTAAATTGTTCAATGTTAAAAAAAATGTAATTCTGAAACTAAAATATTTAGAAAAATTTATAGAGATGAAAATTTAATTCTAGAAAATGCGTTTTCTTCTCATGAAAATAGAGCACGTTAATTTACAGCATATAAGATTTTCTTAAAATGATATTAAACAGAGTACGATTAATTAAGACTTGTAAATGCGCTATCATATCTTGAATGATCAAGATCCATGCACGTTACTATATAAATATAAACAAATCATATATTATTTAATAATATATATATAATATTAATAAATAATATTCTTCTTTACACTATTTAATGGAGAGCAAGACGGTATGCAAGACGACTGCTGCGACCGAAGTATAAAAGATACTACTGACAAGTCACAGAGTCTGCCTTTCACTGCTTGTTCAAGGCTATTACATATATAGAGTGACCTCTATTTTACAAATTTTACTGTAGTAATGTATGCATATGTATTATTAAATAGATATTCGATACAATTTTAATCTTTTTTATCACCACAAAACTGTCATTGAGATTGTTTTCCTTATTTATTTTTGAGATTTTTTTCCTTATTTATTTTTGCATTTATAAACATATTTTCAAAAGAACAATTTATCTTTAATATTAGACTTAATAATTTAAATGACATTTTGATCAAGTAAATAAGCACGTTGTTATAAAGAAATGATATTATATGCTTATATGTTTGTGGGATTTTGAAAATTAAAAGATTGCTGTATATAACGCATTTAAGAATAAAGATTACATGTTTATTTAATCTCAGGTTTTAGTCTCGCTCTGGGTACAATATTAATTGATAAGTTAAGAAATCTTCAAGACCAAATCTTCAACGCAAGAACATGTAATATCGATGGTAAGATAGTAAGAAGGAAACAAAATATATTATGTATATAAGAAATTTTATAAAACTTACAGACGTATTCCGTATCTCCAAAGCGCGATAATAGTATTAAAAAAAATATTTAAAATATTTAAAAAAGTAATAATAATAAAACGATATTTAAAGTTACACCTAAAGCTAGAGACGCACTTATGTTTTAGGAAATTCTCTTCGTCTCTTTAACGAGATACGGAATCTCCATAAGTTCTGAAACAAGAAATATTTCTTATCTCAGGTGAGATAAGAGATATGCCGTTTCTAGAAAAATTACTGCTAATAATTTTTACAGACGCATTTTATTGACAACCTCGTTAGAAAAAATGTAATATCGGTTCGCGAGTTAGAATTAATATACACAAGTCTTATATTAACCACTTATATTAATCACTTATATTAACACGTATCTATATTCATAAAGTGCACTCGCATTCTGCTTGTTGTTGCATTTATTGCATGCAAAAATCACATAACTTGTAACTAAAATAATGTTCGCATCTCAGTTATATACAGTACACACATTCGTATCTTACAGACATTAGACAAAATCGTACAAGGGATTTATATGTAACGAATCACATTAACAGTACGGCAGCAAGGGCTACTAAATTTTTTTTACTCAAGTATATCGCACATTTGACAATACATTCGTAATGTAATATATCTCATTAAGATATCATTATTTTTTGTATCATGTAAGCGTTTCTGTAAGATATTTAAAATTTAGAAAATAATATATATGATATATAGAGAGGAAGCAATTATATGTGTGTGTGTGTGTGTGTGTATGTACTACATGTTAACTTCGTCAATATTCGTTTTTGGCAAAATATTGGAGAAATACTTATGCATAAGAAATAGAAAAAAGGAAATAAACATAGTTGATATAAAAACATAAAATACAAATAACATTTTTCTCGCTGTGATTTTCCATTTTGATAGACGTAATGTGACGTCGTAAACGCTAATTAGCTGGCGATATAACAATGTGTAATTTGAGCATGTCTTTGTTGGGACCCACTAGGAAAGGAGACACCACGTTCTCCGATACCGAGCCCTGTTGCGGATTGAGTTCCTCGAACGGCAGGAGATCGTCCAGATTCAGGACGCGATCCTTTCTACTGAATCTGTGAATGATCTCGGTGACTCTCACGATATGTTCCACACCGTCTTGCAAACCGTAAATCAAAACTCCAATCTTTACGCGCATGTGACTATTCATCGGTGGCTCTTTACAGGTCAACGATAGCCTCACCGATCGCTTCACGTGCTCGGGCATCTCTACCGTACCTTGCCATACTATGAGGAAAAACTTCTTGAACCATACACCTTTAGGATAAATGTCTACCACCCACTCGCAAGTTTTGTCGCCGGCATATTCCGCTAAATTGGAGTGACTGGAAAACACAAGTGTTCTCGTGTGATACGATGGCAGACTGTGAAAGTTTTCTATGGTCAGTAGCGAGCTGCATGTATCGACGGTGTACAATCTCGGTTCGAACAGCAAAGCGCCGTCCTCCTCGCTAAGACTCACTTCTCTCACTCTGTCCGTTTGACCCGAATGGAAGGACATACCGATCGACATACGTTCCACGAAGAATTCTTTATACTTTTTTGTCAATGGCGACAGTAATAAGTCCGCCAATTGTCGTGGAGACATCATCGGGAATCTAACGGGCGACATAACAGCTATTACTAATTGATGCAACGTCGCCTCTAATTCCTCCGACGACAGCTGCGCTTTCAATCGTTCTGCCTGATGATCCAACCAAAATTCCAGGCACTTGTAGAGCGTCATCTCGTCCTTTATGACTAAACTGCTTTGGTGCAACAACGATACTAGGATATCTAAGTCAAAATTCCCAAAGTCCGCGGTTTTGGCCACAAGTCCCAAGTTCCACTTGACAAAGTTTTGGCACGCTTGGCTAATGTCGTGATGACCACAGTTCAACGTGTAATGCAGCCACGATACCAGAGTGCCGTTTATGGCAGCAAGCGCAATGTGATTTCGCATGTAGTCAAGGCACAACAATATCAAATCTTTGACATTGTACTTATCAGCTAGAGATAATATTGATAGAACTATTCCATAGTTTATTCTTATTTGACCAGTGTAAAAGTAACGCAAAAATTCACTGAATATTGGCGCGCATTGAGGCGTTTCTTGAAGGGTTACCCTGCTTTCTTGAGACTCGCTCCATTGTGGGCTCATCAGCATCACCTGAATATCAGTTAATTTTTATATTGAAAGCATTATTCTGTATTAAATCTTAAATATATATATATATATTTCTTTGCACTCACTTGGAAAACATCGCTAGAAGCACAAAGTATAAGTCGATGTGCTGGATACTCGACACCATCCACAACAAGACAGATGTCGTTCATAAGTCGTTCCGCATACAGCGTTGCTATTTTTAGCAAAACTGTACGTGAATTGTCCACCTGTAATCAATGAGTTAATAAAGATTGCGTATAATGCTAGCGCTTAGGTTTCTTGTAATATTTAATATATACCTCTATCGAGTCCGAACCTTCAGACTGTGCGACTGTGCTCTGACTGCTATTAACAGTCTCCGATTTCTTGCTGGAATCCATCCTTGAAGAACCTGTCATCCACCCAATAGTAGTCCGCAGCATCTGCACATGTTTCCTGGACGTATTTGCAACTTAATCGTCACTTTCCATTATCAACGATAAAATTTCAATAAAGAGAACGAATTGTTTTCATAGAGTTTTGCATCGTCATCTCGAATTAACATATATTATTATCAATAATCTTGTTAAATATATAGTCGACGAGTCCAATTGAGTCGAGATTCAAGAAATTTACTGCATATATTGTGAGAGAGGCTAATTTCGATCTGCGAGACGATATCTCTTCTTGTTATCACGCTTGTTAGCCTAGTAGTGTTTTTTGTTGAAGCACGGCAATGAAATCGACTGACTTGTGTGCGAACCATTCGCAAGTAATTTCGAAAAATCCTCTTCAACTTCTCATTGTACAGATATGTACATATATGTACTAACAACTTCTCTGTCAATTGGATGTCAGTGTCAGCTGATAAAGGCTCAAGAGCGACCACGCCGGCGTCCTCGATGTAACTTTGTAACTTGATGTAAATCTGTAATAGGAGAGTTGTCGGATGTTGGATGCAAATTAATCTAGTCGATTTGTTTCAACGGAAAAATTTTACATATGACGTCATCTATGTTCGTTTTCTTGGTACTTTATTAAAATTGTATCGATAAAACAGATTATATTGGTTTGTGTCCATACTAAGTTTCTATCTTTGAGATCGTTACACATACACAGACCTGTGTATTAAAATTATTTAATACATTGAAAAAAAAATTATCAAAAATATATATAATAATAATAATAATAATAATACACTTGTACAATAATTAATATAGATATAATATTTAAAAACAACGGTTTAAAGGACTTAATTTTGTTTAATTTAAACCGCTCTATCTCTAAATGCATTTTATCTTTACTTTTAATTATTTAGAAGAATTAAAACAATTAAAAAATATTTATTAAATTTAATAAGAGTGCCATTTCAAAATTTTATGGTCGCGATTATTTTTCCTTCTAAATCATCATCTACTAAACTACCTTTGCATTAAACATATACTCTACTGAGGGTGATAATGTTATGCTATAATTTATGAATGTACGTTTTAATGAATATAAAATTTTAATCTGTAAAGAAAAGTATATAAGTTACGTTGCATTTAAAATTAATTAAGTTAAATTAAATCTCTATCATTTTGAGAGAACATGACACGTAACGACAACATTAAAGTAATGAAAAAATATATTGAGAATATTTAGATTTGAAAAAACAAATAAGAACGAATGTAAAACATGTCAAAAAACTAGAATTGTATTTCTCTTGATATACCTTCCTCAATATCACTCTTTTTCAGTAATTTAGTCGCTATTTGCCTGTTGATCTTTTAACATAATACTTTCAAATTTATTCTATATATCGACTTTGTGTATTTTATTTATACTGTAATCTTCTTTGCTCTCATTATTCATACTTCTTATTATCTCGTTTGTACTATTTATAAAATAATTATTGAATTTGTTTACTATACTGTGTTGCACTTTATTTTCCTGTTTCTTTAAATATAATTCTATTATATTCCTTTTACTATTTAGTTTAAGTACTTAGCAAGATGCTTAGACCACCTCAACATTCAAGTGAAAAACGGAACTCGGATCAAAAGCCCGGTTGAGGCACAACGAAATAAAGTGCGATACAAACAGATACAAACAAAGTACAAATTATTTATGTAATAAATTTTTAATTTTTAATTATTAATTTTTGTAAAGTTGAACGCCAGGTTTACATCGATGATGATGAGACGACCATCAGATGCGGTTTTAAAACTATGATTCTTTATCCTTTTCATTGGAATCTTCGGATTTGTCATACTCGATTGTGTAACTGAAATATACATTCGCAATTATTGCAAGCAATCCTAAATATTAATTATAATTAGAGATCTAATTAATTTTTTTTTCTATTATAGATATCTGCATATCTAGATAGAAATACAGTTTTGAACTTCAGTTTAATTATTATAGCTGAGAAAAAAGAGCAGTACAGACAAAATCAATCAAGAAACTCGGCTTAATTAAAGAGAAAAATTAAAATCTGTTAATCTGTTTTGTACCAAATCAATTGTAAGAAAGAAACGTTTAAAAGATCAATGTGTTTAAAAAAATGATTATAAACCAACTTGTGATATTCCTGACAGCTGCGAGGTCTAGAAGATCCATTAGATTCCCTTCATTTTCTTGAATCCAGGCATCTTTCCTTGTTCTCTTCTCCTTATTCTCTTCTTCGGTCCCTCGTTTTCCGTAATCTCGAACTCCTCATCACTATCAGCCAGTATCTCCTCTATACTCTTAGGCCTTCTCTTAGCATTAAATTCCATGTCGTTGTTCTCGTTCAACTTTTTCGTTCTTTCAAATTCCCATTTCTTCCTCTTCGCGTCTTCAATCTTATTGATGTTCTTCAGTCTTTTGTAGAATCACGTCCGAGTCCGATACCATACTCGATATCGGTTCTATACCGTGCTTCTTTATAAACTTCGTGAAGATGTAGCGTACCTTTTGGCGAAAGTGACGCTTACAATCCTCGTTCATTCGCGACAAGGCGTTGATTATCTGCAGTAACGTCGGAGCTACGACGATGGACGGCATCACGTTGATGTATACCTTTACATAATGCCGATTCTACTACTTCAACCCAAACGACAGCCTCAAGCACTCTCAACAGCAATGAGAGACAGCCTATGCAGTGTCGCAGGATGAGAAAGTTCTCGCTCATGGCATATTTAGATAGGATCTCGAGGAAGATCTGACTTACCATGCCAAACTGCCAAATTAAGCACGTCTTTTGGCACCGTTTTCAAGCACATTCCAAGTAAAGATAATGTCGCAGGAATTATCATCCTCGAATTTATCCAAGGTGATCATCATCGCTCCAAAGTATTCCGTGGAGTTTTCAATACCACCTTTTTGCTTAATGGCTTTCATGACAGCTGCCAAGCATTTCCTTGTGTACGTGCAAGATGGATTGGAAGTGGCTGAGAAATCTTCCAAAGGGAAACATTGCTACAATTGGTGTAATCGCTGGCGCACGTCTCGGAGAAACTGGTCCCATTCACCGTGCTCTCGGTCGATCTTCGTTGTCAATATCAAGTCTCGCCATCTGCGGCTCCAGCTGGAGACTACCCTGGATAGTATCGTGTTTCTGTATATCCTCCTAATACCCGATGTGCCGAAGAAATCCTTGAAGAACACATCGATGGCCTGTTTGCGGTACTTTGTGGTTGTCAGGTTGGAACTGGAACTCTGACCCTTGGTCCATCCATCGCTTCGCCTTCTTCCTGGTTCCTAATCGAGACATCTTAGCCATCCTGATCTTTTTCTGCTTCATTTCTTTTTCAACTGAAAAATATCTAATAACTATACATGTGAGCACATGAGCAGATAGGTTACTTAAGCTTACCTTCAATCTCTTCTTTTCTTTCTTTTGCTTTCTATTGCTTCCGTATTAAAGACCGTCAACCCTTAGTAAATTTTTGTGACCATCAAGTGGGCCCGGTGGTAATTGACGAATGTTGACATTAAAGGCTGTTTAACTGCATCAGGGATAATTAGATGAATTATTTAATTCATACGATTATTTTAATTCATGCAGTTATTGTTTTTTTATTGAAAACATCGACGAAATATTATTAAGAACCTATAGCCTTATGGGATCTAACACATATTATTCGAAAAAAAGTTTGCCAGGCGCTACTGTAAATAAGTAAATCTTTGCATTGTCGATAATAAAACATTAATTTTATAATAAAATGTTTATTTTGTTCTTGAAGCATGAAAAATCTATACATTTTCAATAACAAAACAATAACTGGATGAACTAAAATAACACGCAGCGAATTTTTTTTTTCAGTCACACTAAATTCTGTAGGATCACTGGCACCGACGAGATATCATTAAAGACCGATGGTCTTATGAGGTTTAGTGTGATTGGAAAAAAATTCGCTGTATATTATGTTAAATAATAAATAGTTAAAAATCGAGTCAATTGGTGATTCAATTCTTTTTGTAAATTTCTTATTTTTAGAAAAATAATTCACTCGCTTTGTTATTTGTAAGTTATTTTCATGTAATTTACTGATTATTTGTAAAAGAGTTTAGATCAAATTATAGCAACAATTAATTCATCTCGATTATTTATAAATTATAATATTTACTTATAAAGTAAATAACATATAGTTAGATTTTTATAATTGCAAAATTTAGAATTTTTATTTGCAATTCTTATCTAATTATATTCTTATAATACTTTTTCAATATTCAAAAGTTTTTTTTATCTTGGAATTTTATTATGCTATTATTTTGATTTTTGAGTTTAATATTGTTTATAATTACAATTCATGCACTTTTTTAATAATTATATTCTTATATTTTTGAATGATTTTTTAAGAGATTTTAATTTTGGACAGTTTTTATTTATTATATACTACACTATTATTTATTACTTTGTTTCTCGACATAATTAGCAGCCATTTGTACTATACTTGCTACAGTTTCAGGTGTGCCATACTTTTCCTCAAAATTCTTGAATTTTGTAAATAAAGTTTTCATTTTTCTTGCTGGAAGTGTTTGAACACAAGCTCGTTCCAAAACTCTTCTGTAAATGTGTAAAAACAAAAAATCATATTATTAAAATAATGTGTTAATTATTTTTCTCATGCTTGTAAACTGTATTAAGGTATCTATACCTAGCTATATCAATGTCTTCAGATTTTATTAAGCAGTCTACGTAACATGACCATACATCAACACGTTTTGGATAAGAACTCAGAATGTGCTCGAATAAAGTCTGTGCTCGTTCCTTATCTCCCAATTTGTTCTCCAAATTCGCAAATCTTACCAATAAATTCACATCTGTAACAAAAATGTACACACAGTTAAACATAAAATATTAATATATATGTATACATGTTCCAGTATATGTACTCACGTTGAGACACAGGCAACGATTGCACTGCCCGTTGCATAATGTGTCGTGATTTTTCTTTCAGACCGATCTTCAATAACGCAGCACCGCAATTTATCCATGCTTGAGGATCTTGTTTAAACTTACTAATTATAGTGTCGATCAATTTTTTTAACTCAATCCTTCTACCAGCATCCACATGTACAGTCAACATGTGTGTATATATTTTGAATGCGTCATTGGTTCGCACAGCTTCCCGGAAGACGTCGTTCAAAGATTCCGGAGTACCGAATCTGGACTCTAAATTTAGCCAAGCGTTCCATACGTTTAGCCGTTCGTTTTCTTCTCTGAAATTGATCGTTTTGATAGCTCGTCTCGCGATCGCTCTCGCTTTATCAATTTCCGTAGCTTGCAAATGATACGCCATATATTGTATCCAGACTAAGGAACTATCGGGATTCGATAAAACTAATTTGTCGAATTGATCCGTCGAGTTGGGTATTATTTTATTACTCGCCAGAGCTTCCTCTCGCTGACGGATCTTGCGTTCTCTCTCACGTTCCTGCTCTCGACGCTCGGATGCGCTTAATTTCTTTTTTCGCTTAGGTTCCTCCTCAGGTTTCTCTTCATCATCGCTAGATGTTTCAGCTGAAGTAGCTAAGCTTGCTTTATCGTCCCAGGAAAATCTACATTCTGGAATATGTAATTTATCCGCAATTGATTTATGCATGTAAGAATACATCATGTATGTACTTCTTCTCTGTGTTCCGTGTGGCTGATTGGGCTTTCCACTCGAATGTGCCCATACGCCAGTTGGGCTGTTGGGCATAGAGCGCATAGATCGTTTGGAAAATCGTAATCGGAGGGAAACCTGAGAGCGGTCATCCCAACGTTTTTTTGTACGATAGCTCTCGATCCTAGAGATCCTATAATATATTATAGCTTTATGTGAATTAACTTAATTCACATAAAATTTTATTTTCGTATTTTCAAAAAAAATATTAATCAATAAACCTTGTAATTAGGTCAACAATTACCAACAAACAATTCGTAAAAAAAAATTATAAAAATGAATGTTGGCCGTCTAACTTTATGAAGTTCCATGTACAATTCATGCGCACATGAAAATGATCTTAGGATGCGTTCCGTTTCACGCATTGAACGCATAGATCGCCTGAAAATCTATAGTTCACGTAACATATATTATAGATTTTCAAGCGCTCTATGCGTGAAACGGAACGCAACCTTTGATAGATCCCGTAGTCTCTATTCTTCTCTACCTTTGCTGCTCTCCACGCGAGATCTACATGAGAACCAGCCATGAGTATATAAATTTATCAATAAAGACGTGATTTTTTATACAAATTGTACAGTAAGTATGGTATATAATTATAATTGTAATAAAATATGCAATAAAAATTTTTTAAATAAATATATAAGTATCAATAAGTTCAATATCTCAACACAAATTCATATTTAATCAATATTGTTAACCTAGAATTTTTTTATTTTTTTATATTTAAAATTAATTCTTTTTAATTAATTTTTAGATGGAGAATTTTCCCAGAGGCGGAAAAAAACCCGCAATTAAGAGATCGTCAAATACGGTAAGTATATAATTTTATTTCTTGCAGTTTCTGTGTAGTTTCTTCTGAATATAAAATTTATTTAAACTTATAAAGTTTACAAACGTAGAAAAAAGACAACGTTCTTTATTTAAAAATTTTTTTTTTTTAATTATTTATAATATTAAATATTATAATAATAAATATGTATATGTAATATATATATATATATATATAT
>JBCEZV010000005.1:2175035-2193295 GCA_039654365.1 Cataglyphis livida
ATATTTATATTTATCGCATCAAGCGAAATCGAGCAAAAAATATTTGGGAATTTGATTAATAATCAATTAATAACTATTGATTAATAATATAAATATATAATGACGAATACAAATTTGTATTCGTAATTATACTTATCCGCAAATAATTATTTATTCAATCTAACATTGATACGCACAAATATACAATAAGTTGGAAGAGCTATCGCGGCGCGCGTGCACCGTGATAGCTCTTCCAACACACACACAAACAAACTAAAAAAAATAAAATTACCTTCTTGCCATTATAATTTAATTCCAGCGAAAGAACTTTTCGTTATCATATATTAGTCGTCCATTTCGACACTTATAGATACGCTCGAACTCACGAGCTGATCACAGTTCGTATACCTATCTTCTTTCTCTTCTCTTTCACGATTTACGATTCACTCGCGCGAGGAAGAGAGCACCGTTGCACCAGTCTCATATGTAGATCGCCTCGGAGCCCTTATTGCTTTGGTGAGCGCCGGCTCCGGCACCGTAGGCGTTCGTGGGTGATGCTATGCACTCGGACCAATCGCTGTTTGAATGAGGCGAGCTCGAAGACCAGTGTCCCGGGCTGTCCGGCGATGGCGTCGGAAAGCTCTCGGGCGCCTGCATGAGATGCTGAGGCGTGACATCAGGTCCGGAATGATGAGACGGCGGTGTCAAGTACTGATAGTATTGTTGCGTCTGCTGCTGTTGTTGCGTACTTTGCTGTTGCTGCTGCGGCTGTTGCTGTTGCTGCTGCTGTTGCTGCTGGACCTGTTGCTGCGTCTGCTGCATCTGTTGCTGCTGCTGCTGCTGCTGTTGCTGTTGCTGCTGCTGTTGTTGCGCCTGACTCGAGGTGTATGGCAGATTGTCGAAATCAAATCCCACTGGCGGCATGCTGCCGTGCTTCTGATGCGTAGCCTGCCTCATGGCGGCGATGTGGGTGGGCGAGGTGGGTAAAGACGGTCGACTTTTCGCCGGTGACGGCGAGCCCATGTAGCTCGCTTGTGGGGAGAGGGTCATGTTGGATTGTACCGAATGTGGCGGCGATTGATTGCTATACGGCGGCGATAGTGTATTCACCATTCCCTGTTGCTGCCGCTGATGCGGCGCTAGGAGCTGGTCGTGAAATGGCAGCCCGTAATTGGTCGCGAAGGTGTCCAGACCGAGTTGTTGCAAGCCTTGCATCGACTGGCCCTTGATGCAATCCTCGTATGGTGGCGGCTGTTTCGCTGTTGCCGTATGCGCCACTAGGGGTAACGCGTTGCTGTAGAGGCTCGCGCTATCGTATGGACTCGTTGGCAAGTTGCCGTCGGCGCCCTCCGCTCCTTGCGGAATCTCCTGGTTTGGGGGCTGAGCGCCACGCTTGGCCGGCGGCTTCTTCACTGATGGTTTTCGCCTCACCATCACTACCACGCCGCCCTCCGATTCCGGACTGTTTGGGTTTCCCGCACCGCCCGCCTTTGGCCGCTTCTTTGACTTGGTCTGCTTTGGCGCCGAGCCGATTACTGTGGGATGCGTGATTAATTGTGGATGATTTGGAGAGCCTACAAAGAAAAGGAATAATTATGTTACATGATGGTATTTTACTTAGTGAGCTAAACTTAATCAAAGTTAAAGTTTCTTCATTGAAGATTATTTATTATTCTTCATATTCATTTCTTTTCTCATTGATAATAAATTTTTGTACAAAAATAGGACATGTTTTAAAATGTATGTATACATATAATAGAAATAAAAATGTAATAAAGATGCTTACCCATGAGAGGACCATTCGGAATGACTGTGACCATCTGCGGCGACCTCGGCACGTGTTCGTCAAGTAGTCTGACGATATCATGATGTAGTCTTTCGCTGGCGACGTCGCGCGGTAACCGATCCATGTGATCAGTAATCTCCCTGTTGGCGAACGTGTCTAACAGCGCTTTGCACGCTTCGAAACTGCCCTCGCGGGCGGCGAGGAACAACGGGGTCTCATCCTTGTCATCTTGAGCATCTCTGTTGGCGCCATGCACCAATAGTATGTTGACGGCATCGACGTTGTTGACCGCGGCAGCCCAATGCAACGCAGTCTTGCCGCTGTTGTCAGCGGCGTTAATGTCGGCGTCGGCGTTGATGAGATCTTCGACCATGCCCTCGGTGGCTAGACGCGCCGCTAATATCAATGGCGTCGTGCCGTCGTGCATACGAGCATTCAGATTCGTCGCCCGATTGCGTAGTAGAATTTGAAAGACACCCATGGCGTCGGCCGCGACGGCCGAATGTAGCGGTGTACGGCCGGTGTTATCCTGTGAATTCGCATCGGCGCCGGCGTCTAGGAGCCTTTTGGTCGCGTCGGACCGAGCATAACGCGCGGCCAGATGCAGCGACGTCTCGCCGCTCTTGTCCGTGGTCTTGGCGTTTAAATCGGCGCCCTGAGCGACTAGATCGGCGATCTTCGCCGCGGCGCCATCGTTCTCGTCCTCTTCCTCGCCAGTGTCGAGGCCACCGCCGCGCACAGCCGCCACCATTAGTGGCGTCATGCCGCATGGACCGCGCGCGTTTACGTCCTGGCCGTGTTCCAGGCTGGGCGGCGTCAGCACACCACCAGCATCCGGCCGGCAGATCTCGGCCGCGTCCAGATGCTGCTGCGTCCACATGCGCGGCTCGGTCTCCTCGTAGTCTGTGATGGCGGTGTGATCGCTCGCGTAACCCGGCTCGATCGCGCGCATCCGTTTCGACGGTGGCAGATCGGATTCGTCGTCGGACCACTGGGACTGCACCCGACCAGTCACTACGTCCAGGTCCATGCAATTCACTGACGGTTGCTTGTTCAGATTTCGCATCTCCTGACCGTCCGGACCGCGCCTACGCGAACGGCGCCGTTGTCCACTGCCGCTGCTGGTTCTCAAAAAGCCCTCGGGGAACCACGTGACTCCTACGGCGCGTTTTCGTTGCGCGGTCACCAGGACGCCCATTAGAAGACCGCCGAGCACGACGATAACCACACCGATAAAAACATACTTGTAATTTGTTGGACTGTCGGGATACTCCGGACTCTGAGGATCCACGACACCTCGCACTTGCTCGATGGGAAAGTTTCGCAACAACGTATGCTTCGACGCTGTGGCGGCCAAATACTCGGCCGCCTCAGTGGCCGATGGAAAGCATCCTGTGGCATCCCGACGAGAAGAACTCAAAGTCGACGTCATCGAAGAGGTTGGGATGCATTTGCGATTATCAATCTCTAGATAGATGATCACACCGTTTTGATTATTAGTATGGATCATCGTCGGCCGGCCGAATATACTGGGAGCGTTGGGATCTCTCTCGGGTTTCCAAGGATATATCATATCGTTGCCGAGTTCATCCTGCTTCACGCGTGTCGTCGTTCTTAATTCGTTGCCGAGCTCGCGTAGAAAGGTCACGACGTTCGAGCGGAAAGTCTGCATGTCCATCCCTAGGACAATGGACATGGCACCTTTCGCCAATGACGGTGGCTCCCTGTCGCAGTCGAGGCCGTCCCAGTTACATTCCTCGTTGTTGCAGCCATAATCGCAATGACCGTTGGCGTAATGTTTTTTACAGTACGCGTCGTAAACCGGACTGCAAGAAACAAAAAAAATAAATAACAATGTAGTAAATATATGCACACAATTTATAAGAATCTTAATATAAGGTATTTTGATTTAAAAAAAATCTGAAAAGGAGAGTAGGTTTCATAGAACGTAGAAATCTACAGAAATATTCAAAATATATAATGTGTTGATGGATTAAAAGTCTATTATTATAGAAAAAAGCTAATTTTGTTATTAATAAATTTAATAACAATTAAATTCTTTAAGGTATTTTAAGAGCAATATGTAATGCTCAACATAATATTAAATAATTAAAAAATTTAACAAAAAAATAAATACTTACTTGCAAGGAGCGACTTTTCGCTCGCAATCTCTGCCATCGAAGAGACACTGCGGATTGTTACAGACCTCATCGCATACGCCATTCATAAATACATCCCAGCATCTAATAGGTGCTGAACAATTACGCCAGGGATTGATGCCGAGCGAGCAATCCTGCCCGTCAAAGTTGCACGCGTGCTTGTTGCATTCCTCGTCGCAGTGATTATTGCCGGCTTTCTCCTCGCAGCGATTCTCGATACACTTTCTGCGCTCGCGCTCCGTATTATAATCGTAAGCGTTCGAGATTTTCGGGATATTGACATTGGGCCGAATACCGAACACGCCGCCAGGATAATTCGGATCGTAGATCTCGCAGTTCTTGCCAATCCATTTGGGAGGACAATCACAGGCATAGTCATCGATCTTATTAACGCAAGGGGCGTCTTGCTGGCACGGATTGCTTTTGCATTCGTCCCGGGCATCGAACTCGCAATGCGCACCCGTCGTACCTGGCGTGCAGTAGCATCGATAGCCGGTTCCAGTGACGCGACACGTGCCGCCATTCTGACACGGCTCCGCGTCGCAATAGGAGCCGGCGAACTCGCAATTTATACCGTGATAATCGCTGGGACAGATACACGTGTGCCTGTCTTGTTTAGCCGTGCACACACCACCGTTCTGGCACGGTGAGCTGTCGCAGAAATTCACCTTGATCTCGCAGTGACGACCCATATAACCGGGCTTGCAGTTGCAGTGATAATTGTTGACGAGTTGCACGCAATCCTGAGTACCAGGCGAAGCGCACGGATTCGACAGGCACTCGTTGATGTCGCCCTCACATCTCGGTCCGACGAAACCGGGCGGACACCTACACTCAAAACCGCCCACCTTGTCGGTACATGTGCCATTGTTATGACAGGCGCCTATCACGCAGTCATCAACGTTAATCTCGCATATGAAGCCGAGAGTGCCGGGCGGACAAGAGCAACTGAAGTTGTTGATCAGATCGTGACAGGTGCCGCCGTTCTGACAGGGATTCGGTTGACAATCGTCGACGTTGAGTTCGCAGTTCTGACCTTGGAAGCCCTTGGTGCATTGACACTGATACGAACCGACTAGATCCTTGCACGTCGCGCCGTTTTGACACGGTGCCGAGTCGCACTCGTTGATCTCCTCCTGACAGTACGAGCCGGTATAGCCTTCGAGGCAATGGCAACGGTGACTGTTGCCTATATCCTCGCAGGTGCCGTTGTTGCAGAGATTCTTCTCCGCCACGCCCTTCCTTATCGCCGCGTCCTTGCACGAAACCATCTCCACGTCGCATACCTTGCCGGTCCATCCGGGCGAGCAGTTGCAGTGATACTTGTTCTTCACTTGAACGCACGTAGCCTGATTTTCGCACGGACTGTCAGCGCACCAGTCCACGTACACGTCGCAATGCGTACCCGTATAGCCGTATGGACAATGACAGGTATAATACTGTACATGATCGTGACAAGTAGCGCCATTTTGGCAAGGCGAACTGTCGCATTCGTTGATACGATATTGACAGTTGGAACCGGTATAGCCGTGTTTACAGACGCATGTGTAGTTGTTGATACCGTCGATGCAATTGCCGCCATTCATGCAGCTACTTTCGGTGCAGTCTTCGTCGTTGGTTTGGCAATTGATTCCAGAGAAACCGCGCTGGCATTGGCACGTGTAAGAGTTGACATATTCCTTACACATCGCCCCATTCCGACAAGGCTGCGACAGACATTCATCGATATCGATCTCGCAGTGCTTGCCGCTGAAACCATCCACGCAGAGGCATGTGTAATCGCCGATGCCGTCCAGGCAGGTGCCGCCGTTCTGACAGGGAACTGTAATCAGCGAAGAGACAATTTCTTTGAGTATCATTTGGCGGATATTCATTTATTGAAAAAAAAAATTAAAAAAAATACGTTTAATTTAATCCATGTCGTCGCAGACGATAGGACAGATGACGCTCTGCGGATCCGCATTAAGGCACTCAAATGAGAGCGCAAGATCTGCATCTGTAGCGAATAAAGAACAGCCGGTACTCACATGATGCACAGTCATCGGTATTGATGATGCAATCACGGCCCTCGTAGCCCTTCGCGCACACGCAGTGGTAAGAGCCGTTGGTGTTCCGGCAAGTGGCACCGTTTCTGCATGGCGACGTCATCACGCATTCGTCGACGTCCTCGTCGCACAGCCTGCCCGTGTAACCGACCGTGCACGTACACGCAAAGTCGAGGAAGTTGGACGATGGCGAGCACTTTGCTCCGTGGAGACATCTGGAAATGACGCAGCAAACGCGTTACAAAGGCATTCTATTGTATCTATAGATTGTTCGCACGCGAATACGTTTTGTCAAATAAAGTTTCTTTAAAAAGGAGAATACTATTATATATGAATGCTACAAAGAAGTTGAAGTATAAGAGCGATTTTGCCTGAGTTGCATTTTTTTTTTAAATAAATGCTTGATTCTTGAGAAATATTGAAGTTATTAAATGCAATTATTTAATTTTCAGATGCTGTGTAATTTCAAAAATCGGTTTTCCAAGATCTTCTCTAGACTATTATTTTTTTTTTTTTGTTTTTTGAAATACATTATTTCTGATTAAGACAATAGGATGCAATTGTACAATAAACGATAATCTTTATTGTAAAAAATTTTCTAAAATTTCAGACACATTTTTTCTGAATTTTCTGGGTATTTGAAAGAAATTTCAGATAATTTGTCTTAATTAGAATCGTTTTTCTCAAAGTTCAAAAGAATGTGTCTGAAAATTCAGAAAGAATTTTCAGATCTCGGTATTTGAAAGAAACTTCAGACAATGTGTCTTAATCATCAGAGTCGTTTTTCTAAAAATTCAGGAGAATGTGTTTGAAAAATCAAAAAGAATTTTCAGAGTGTGTTAAAGAAATTTCAGACAATCTGTCTAAATCACCAGTCTTTTTTTAAGTGTCTGAAAACTGAAGTATGTCTAAAATAATAATTGCAGACACCTTGTCTGAAGTTTCAATTAATTTTTTTTACAGTGTCGATTTTAGTTTCACAAATCTAACTATCATTTTCTTCCTCGTGCAAATGAAATTCGGAAGAGAAAAGAATCTTTACTTGTTCGGCGAGCAAGGGTCCAGTTTGTCCTCGCAATTTCTGCCAGTATGAGGCAGCTCGCAGACGCATTTGTAATCGTTGACGAGATCGATGCAGGAACCGCCGTTCTGACAAGGATTATTGGCGCAATCATCGATGTTGGTCTCGCAGTTGGTCCCGGCGTAGCCGGGCAGGCACTTGCAGCTGTAGCCGTTGAGATGATCGTTGCAAGTGCCGCCGTGTTGGCAGGGATTCGAGCCGCACTCGTCGATGTCCGCCTCGCACCTCTTGCCCCCATAACCAGGCAGGCAGTGGCAGATGAACTGGTTCACCCCGTCCTCGCAAGTGCCACCGTTCAGGCAGGGCGAGCTCGCGCATTCGTCCACGTCGCTCAGACACCTGGCGTCGTAGTAGCCACGCGGACACTCGCATCTGAAGCTGTTCACCAGGTCGATGCAACGGCCACCGTTCGCGCATGGATTGCTCGCGCACTCGTTTATATCGGTCTCGCAATGCTGGCCGGTGTAGCCGGGCTCGCATTCGCAGGAGTATCTGAAAAGGGAAAGATTAATGAGTATTGATACAATTAAGGATTTTGTAAAATTATGTTTGCACTTTATTCCATCATTCTAATCATCATCTGTAGAGGATAATGGTTTCGCCATCGAGTTATCATCAAGACGTCTTGGCGATATCTTTAATTTCTTCAAAGCTTCGAGCTTCACCTGTTGATACCGTCGATGCACCTGGCCGCGTTCCGGCACGGATTGCTGTAGCACTCGTTGACGTTGACCTCGCAGTTGATACCGGACGTTCCCGGCCGGCAGATGCATTGATAGCCGTTGATGCGGTCCTCGCATCTACCACCGAACTGGCACGGACTGCTCTCGCACTCGTCGATCTGCGTCTGACAGAGTTTGCCGGTGAAGCCCGGGAAGCAATTGCAGACGAAGCTGTTCTCGCCGTCGATGCAGGTGCCGCTGTGGCAAGGATTCGATGCGCAGTCGTTGATGTTGGTCTCGCAGGAGGCGCCGGTGAAGCCGGGCGGGCACTCGCACGTGTACCTCGCTATGCCGTCCTGACAGGTACCGCCGTTCTTGCACGGCGATGACGCGCAGTCGTCGATGTTGATCTGGCAATGGGAGCCGGCAAAGCCGTCGGCGCAGCTGCACTTGAAGGAGTTGATGAGATCGGTGCAAATGCCGTTGTTCAGGCACGGCCTCGCCGCGCATTCGTCTATGTCGATCTCGCATTGGGTGCCGGTAAAACCTTAAAATAAGAAAAATATCATATATATATAAATAAAAAATCATATGTATGTAATATATGTAATATAATGTGTTAGAAATAAAATATTTTTCAATCAAATAAATGTATATTGTTTCCAGAAATATTTTGTTGTATTAAATAAATTATTACTTGCATGTAATAAAAATTTATAATTTTTAAAATACGTTATTAAAAATTTTAATATAAAAAAAACAAACATTTATTTGAAGATAATAAATATTTATTTGAAGATAAATTATTTTTTTAAATAAAAAAATCTGTGTTTTTTAAACAAGCAGTCAAATGTTTTTTTTTAAAGAAAGTAATTAGGTAAAATAACATTTTTTTTTTATTTGCAAATAAAAGTATATTTTAATTAAAATAATTAATATTTCTCTCTCTCTCTATCTATCTATCTATCTCTTTGTAGTATTTACATAATTTTTAAAAATTAAAAACAATTTTTTTGAATTTATTATATTAATATTTTTTTATAAACGTGACACAATGTAAGATAAATCTTCTCGGGGAAAAAAATTCCAACACTTTAAATTAAGATCCCCTTCATTAAAAATGATATTTACATATTTTACATATGTTATTGGATTTATTATTGAACAATGTTTCAGTGTCACGTTTATCGAAATTACCGCCACTGACATTTATTTCTGGACCAGGAAAACGAATGTATGAATCCACATACTTTTTTGGCGATCTCTGCACCAGGTGGTCTTAATGGCTAGGTTTCTTCGTTTTCTCTCAACATCGTGCGGATATATAATACGTATTCATTCATATACAAAGTTGAGCTGGGGCGAGTCGTGCCTCGGCTCAATGTTGCATCGTATAATGCGAAGAGTTGCAAGGGGAGGAAACAAGGGAAAGAAAAACGAAGAAGAAGGAATGGAATGTAGCATGCACGCGACGCATCTCTCACTGCAGGTGGTCTAATTAAACTGTATTGAGGGATAATCCTGAAAAAACGAGGCAACTGCGAACAAATTCGTATACTTTCGTGTTAGAAATTTCATTTATTCACTAAATCCCGACAGCAAGCTAGAAATATGCTTTCAGAACAAAGTAACTAACGAAGTTACATTAAAAGTTTTGCAATCGTATCGTCTCTCTCAAAAAAAAAAAAAAAAAATCGATATTAATATTACGACAAAAAACAGCCGAATATAATCAAATAATAAAAAAAAAGAAAATTTTCTATAGATAAAATAAATCTCGTAAAATATTCAACAGCAGTGAATGCTACTGTAATATTGAATTATATTTATATTTATGTTAAATATTGATTTATATTTATATTTATATTAAATATTTTTTTATGCAAATTAAATATTTAATTATCCTCCTATAGTGAATATTGAATATTTGAGAAGTAAAAGCAAAAAAGAGCATGAAATAGAGAACAATGTCTTATTTCGTGGTAAAAATGTTTGACTTTATTTTAGCCAGAGTTTTAAATAATCGTTGAAGAAATTCAGAGCGGTATTCCTTTATTTAATCCTCTGTTACATGTATTTGAAAGTTTCTCGAGAGGTGTTGAATTTATTTATTAAAATTATTGCTTTCAATTATTCTTGTCTGTCAAGAGCCACTGACGTTTGGTAAACATCAATCAGCTGATCGTCTGCCTATCGATGTAGCATTCTCCTCATTAAAATAATATTATCGAGTTTTTAAATTCGAGTTACAATAAAGAAAAGAGCACGATCTCGCGACGAATGTTTAAATTGAAAGTGAAAATTGCCGATCTTCCAATAACTACCCTTTGTCATTTATAATCTCGTTCATGATGCCTACACGAAATGACCTCGAAAATGAGAAAAAGAACAAAAGAGTCACTGACGTTTGATAAACATCGATCAGCTGATCGTCTGCCTATCGATGTAGCATTCTCCTCATTAAAATAATATTATCGAGTTTTTAAATTCGAGTTACAATAAAGAAAAGAGCACGATCTCGCGACGAATGTTTAAATTGAAAGTGAAAATTGCCGATCTTCCAATAACTACCCTTTGTCATTTATAATCTCGTTCATGATGCCTACACGAAATGACCTCGAAAATGAGAAAAAGAACAAAAGAGTCACTGACGTTTGATAAACATCGATCAGCTGATCGTCTGCCTATCGATGTAGCATTCTCCTCATTAGAATAATATTATCGAGTTTTTAAATTCGAGTTACAATAAAGGAAAGAGCACGCTCTCGCGACGAATGTTTAAATTGAAAGTGAAAATTGCCGATCTTCCAATAACTACTCTTTATCATTTATAATCTCGTTCATGATGCCTACACGAAATGATCTCGAAAATGAGAAAAAGAACAAACGGGAATGACAATTTTTAATAATTTCAAACGAATCGATCGATAAGCAATCTGTTCGTTCGATATCGAAGAATGATTCTGCAAAGCAGCGCATAAGAGATGCATCGTGACGCCTTGAGGAACATTCCTCGTCAACCGGATGACGCGCGGATTTTTATCATATTTACATTCAGTCGATAATTTTTTTTTCTCCTTTCCTTTCGTCTATCCGCGCGGACAATGATGCAGCTAATTCACTTGTGAATGCACGTACGCAAAGCGGCCGATTCTTCCTCGCTCGAATCTTAAAATCTTTCCTCTCGTTACTCGAATATCTATACGATTATATATTTAAATTATATAAAAATATAAAAATATAAAATAAATATAAATATAAAATAATAAATAAAATAATAAAATAATAAATATAAAAAAATATAAAATAATAAATATAAAATTCAATAAATATTTATTAATATTTATTAAATTATGCAAATATAATATTAAATTTTATAAATATAATTTTTTATCAATACATTAATTTTTAAATGTAATAAAAAGAAAATAATAATACAAAAGGTCTATCTTCTGTGTAGTTTTCAGCGAGTTTATAGAGGTTTCTTCTAAAATAAAGTTTTTTATTTATTTTGTTTAATCCGTCTTACTTTTTTATTATTTAAAAAAATATGAAGAATTTGATTTTCAGGGGCCTAGGTTTTATTCATCATTCAACATCAGGCTGTAAAAGACCTTCTCTTGGACGTGCTTCCTTGATCGATGTTCGAGAAACCCTTCGCTCTCGTGTATTAGTTTCAATTTACATACGAATAACGCCTGCAGGAATGTCGGAATCATTAAACGCGTTTCAAGATGCGAGACCAAGCGGACACATTTTTCAACGCTACCTCATAGTCTCTCAATTGAATTTTCGACTGAACAATCCTTTAATAAAGCTTCCTTTAAATAAAATTCTTCATTTTTCCTCGAAATATATTAAATTCTTTATTTTAGAAATTCTTTAAATTCTTTATTAGACGCTATAATGCGAGGTTTAAATTGCAGAATCTATTATCATGTATTTTCTGTGCACAGCTTTTATATAAAAAATTAATTTTATATAATTATAATCGAGTAATATATAAAAGCGTGAAGGCACTTCGTACAAATAATAATAATAATAATAATGCACGGTATATTTTATCCTAAAAGGATACAGGTGAACGAAAGGGGTTGTCAATACGAAATAAACTGGATACAAGCTCATACGAAAAGCTATAATTAATCTCGAATAAGCCGCTCAATTTTCTCGATACGATGCTATTATTAACGATCTTCAAAAGCAGCGCGAAGACATTAATTTACTTAAGGATCGCCGCTCTAAGAGAAGAAATATTCGCTCTCGCGAGAGAAACGTCCCATTTTTTTTTTTTTAATCCTTTTCGTATGCTCGCCACGCGTGTCTGGACTTAGTTCAGGAGCTGGTATTATCCTTCGTCGTCTACGCCTCTCTTCGAATGCCCGTAATGCTCGCTTGTCAATCCTATATCCGTGGACTAAATGAATAGTTGCCGATTCATAAATATCGTTCCGCAACGATGTCGGCTCTGTCGGACAGAAACTGCTCGAGTCTTTTCGCAATTCGATTGGGATTGCTATTTATTAAGTCTCTAGTGACTATCCCCATAGAAGAAGCCACGAAACTTGCACCTGTTCCCAAGCATCCTTCTATGTTGAAATTTTCGTATTTCGTATAGATTATAATCATTTACTTGAAAATCATTCTAATATAATTCTTCATATTTTACAAAATAATATTAAATATAAATTTAATATTAATTTGACAGTTCGATCTGTCATATAATATTAATTGTATTTTTAATTTTAATTGTATTTTTAATTTTATGTGTTAATTATTAAAATGAGCTTTTGATTAACGATTAACGAAGAAATATTAACATCATAAAATGAAAGAAAAGAAAAATTATCTTGTCTACATTAAAAAAAAAAAAAAAAATGTATATCTTTAATATTAATTATCTTTAATATTAAAAAAAAAAAAAAAATTATCTTTAAAAAAACTATCTTTACGATCCTCGAATCAAAATCGTATTCGACAGGCAACAATGTAGCAATGGAGCAATTTATTTCCGGGGAGGAAACTCGCTCGCTCGCGTGTGGGAGAAGCGAGGCGAGATCACGTGTGCGCCGGAATGATAATGAAGATGATGAGACTCCCCCGCCTCTCGTTCCTCTCATCACTCATCTCAACCGCTCGGTGACTGCGCAGAGTCCGTGTGCCATTCGCTGCAATTTCGACGGCTCGGATCAATTCCGGGTTCCACTTTAAGCGGCCTAGCGGTACCGAGATTGTGGAGCAATAAATGCCGATTTATTCCGTCGATCGTCGAAGGAAAAATCGACGGATATCGGTATCGATTTTGGACGAAGACCGAGGGACGCGCAGATTTTTCCTTGGACTTTTCCTTGAATAAAGGCGGCCGAATTAAGTCGACTTTGGCCGCGTGACCGTTTAAGAGAGATCCTCCCTTTCTCTGCGAGCCGCTCGCAGATCGATGGACGAATCGATCGAGTGAAACGCGGATAGATAAGGCAGAATAATACAACGTGATTACACGACGAGGAACGGTATCGCGCGAAGACAAGGAAGTTCGCATCGAATCGTAATTCTGATCGAGAAGCGAAACTCTCCGCGAGGATAATAAAGAAGCGGCATCGTGTCCGTTTCGTTTGATCTCCGCGTGGGATCACACACAGTGACTCTCGATGAGAGAGAGACAGAGAGGGAAGGAGAGAGAGAGAGATTGTTTGCTGGAGCGCGTTAGGGAGATTATAATCGACCCGATCGATCTATAATAAGCAATTTATACGCGTGCCGACACATTTAATTTTGCTTGAATTTTCATCGCAAACGAAAAAAGTTCTGGATTTTATTTTTTAATTTTTTACAGTATTTAAAAAAAATTAAATATTTCATAAAAATTCATTCTTTTAAAGGAACTTTTTTTTTTAAATATAGATTTTCTGTCTCATTCTAGATCAATATTTTTATACATAATAATAAGATTAAAAATACATAATTAATATTAAATATTATATAATTATATTATATAATTAATATTATAATTAACATTATAATTATTATATATTATATAATTATATAATTAATAATTATATATTAATAATAATTAAATATTAATAATTATATTTATATTAATAATTATATTAATAATATTAATAATTATATATTATATTATATATAACTAATATTATGTTAAATACACAGCTCAAACTGAGTCAAATTAAATTAAAAAAAAAAAAAAAAAAAAAAAGAAATTAAAATATTAACATATAAATTTAGATTTAGATTCAAATGACATATCTACATTGCGTTTCAACTTCTCCAAAAAGAAACGAAAATATTCTAGACACAATAGTAACGGAATTTAAATCTTGATATCAAATCTCGTAATTTCAAAGTGTTTGACTCTATAAGCACGAGTCTACTTGGCAATCATCGGCACCCGTTAATGAACAGTTAATCCGGCCTCGTCGCTTGTATTTGCGAGACGGAGAAGACACCAGACAAGGATATATCACGAGGATAGAACAAGGGGGAGAAAAAGAGAGAGAGAGAGAGAGAGAGAGAGAAAGCAAAGAGAAACCGATCTGCCTGTAACAGCCGTCGTTGCACACTCCCACGTTTGGCCGGGCGTCGTGTTGGGATAATTGTAATCTATTGCCTCGCCATGGTGTTCTCGTAGCGAGCCTACGCGCGCATTGATAAACCATGCGAAAACCCAACCGCGGTTCTCGAGAGCCCACCCCTCCCGTCCCGCATCACCACTGCTTCTCTCACCCAATTGCGTATGTGTGCGCGCGTTTCCCTCTCTTGTTCCTCTTCGATACAGATGCACGCCCAGTGAAGGCACTCGCTGCGCGCACATGGACCGTACGGATGCTGCGTTTGTATCCGTGTACGGCTACATCGACTATTACGATGGTGTAATGAGAAGGGCACCGTACGTTTAAATTAGAAAAGCGATATCTCGTTGTATCTCGTTGTATCGCGTGGTGGAAAAGCGTTTAGCGTGGGACGTGCGCGAAGTGGATGCGTCAAACGTCTCCTTGCGATTTTGGAATAAATGTCACGTGGAAGATGATGACGAAATATTTGATTTTGTATTCTTTTATTTATAAATTTAATAAAATATTAAACGTCTTGTTAAAATAAAATCGTGCGTCTTTCATTTTCATTTTCTTTCAATTTAATTTATTTTATATTATTTTTATTTATTTTAATTTATTTTCTTTTTATTTCCTTTTATTTTCTCTTTTCGATTTTGACATAAATATTTCCTTAACAAAAGTCACGTGGAACAAAATCGCAATTTTCTTTCATATTTTTAGTATATAAATTTAATAATATTAATATTATAAAATATATTAAATATTATGAAATATTATGAATAAAAAGTTTAAAGAAAAATCAATTTAATAAAAAAAAAAAAAAAAAATGATGCTATGTCACTGAAGAAGCATTTTAATATTTAATGATATCCAGCAAAGAGCGGCATTCTTTAATCTTCAAATATTTATGGTAATATTCAAATTTTCTCCCTTCGCCTCTTTTCACATTTTACTCGGTTCAATGTTATCTTTAGGCCGCCGGGTATTGTTTAATCACTGGCTCGGCATGACAGCGCCAGTTTCTCGATAATCTTTTCGCCTCTACCTGCGAGACTCGCGTTATTATTGCTGCGAATGACCCGAAGGAACGTATCTCAAAGGCGAGAGGATGTAAATTCAATTCATTCTCCCTACGCTGTCCAGGATTCGTGAGAGGATACACAGAGGGTCTCTCCATAAGTGGTCCCTTGATCTTGCCAGCGAGATCCACTTTTCGCCCGCAGCGGAAATCAGCATTGCGCCGATATAATCGCCGAAAAGGGTGTTACTATGTTTCTCGAATTTTCACGCCAATCGTATTCTACCTGGAGCTCACGATGCGTCACGCATCGTGCATACAATTATTCGCCGAATGTATCCATCATATTCAATATTTGATCAGAATAATTTAATTAAAATATTGTGAAAGAATATATTTGCGGGTAACAAAAAATAAATTATTTCGTTAAAAAAATATTGATAATTAATATAATAGTAATTTTTCGATAGAAAATTATTAAATGTGTGCGCAATTTTATCGAAAAAATTGATATAAATAATCTCTCTGATTTTAAAAATAATAATAATAATGAAAATCTTGTATTATAATGTGCGAATCTTTCATTATATGATTTGTGATGTACTTGTCAATTTTAGATCATTGATTTTTTTGCATCAATTGTTTCATCATTATATTATTGCACTTTGACGTGTCAAATTATTTTTCGCACCTTTCATTGTGTCTCTCTTTATCATTTTGCCTTCGCAATCTATTCTCTATTTAATCTTCTTTTCGCTTTTAACTCGCTTTCCATTCCATTTCCCAATCATTCCAGTATCCTTTCAGTTTTAATTTAATGAGATCGCAAAAGATTCTTGACAGAGACGAAAACTTGTGCTCGAGAATCTCCGTTGACAGTAAAAGTCGGACTTACATTTGCGTCAATGGTGAATCAGGATGATCGAGTAAACGCGAAGACAGACGTCAAAAATCGAGAGCATCTGCAGGTGCTCAGCTGATTTTCGCGATTAACGGTCGCGGGTGTGCACGAGAAGAAGAGGAGACGAGGAGGTGGAGGGGGAGGAGAAGGAGAGGGAGAGATGGGGGAGGTGGGGGAGGAAAAGGAAGAGGAGGAGGAGGAGGAGATCTGTTGCTACCTGAGTAAGCAACATTTCGCGACATTGCCCTTCCTCGTCCCAAGAGTCATCGGCTCTTCTTATAGGCACCCCTCTCTTCCACCCCCTCATCGACCCTCGTCCACGTGATGACGTTAATGCGCGACGACATAATGACGAGTCGCGGCGCAGGCCAAGAAGTCGAATTGCTTGGCGATGGTGGCGGCGGCCGGCCTGTGTTATTTACCGAATCGAATGAAAAAGAGGGCCCCATCAGGCCCCTCATCAAGGAAATGAGGGGACACCGTAAGATCGAAGTCCTCCTTCTTCTACTCGCCGCTTCCTCCTCCTCCTCCTCCTCCACCGTCATCGTATCTCCCCTCCTGCTTCCGCCCCCTTCGTCGTCCCGTCCTTATTCAGGTCCGCTTACGGAAGGCAGCGCAACTCTTCCGTTGCGAAGGGGACGAAAAAAGCAGGGATTGCTATTGGCGATGGCGCGGCGTAATGCGCCAAATAAATATCGGAGCCTTACAAATTGTCCACGCTTAATTGCGCCGCCAAATCGGCCGCTTTAATGAGCCCGATAATTACGCCGTGTTACCCGAGGGTATCGTTTCTCACACGCATGCCAGGACACCATGCCCTCCTTAATGCAATACGCCATCAAGTTCCAGCGACGGATGTACACGCGCGAGCGTATAAACGATATTACGCAAAAACTGAGATAACTCACGCACGCGTGAGTTAATTAAGTTCGAAGATTTTCCTGTTCGTCGACCTGATTACGCCCTCAAAGTCAGAAGACTTTTACAATATTGATTTCTTTAAATCTTGAATTTTTTTTTTTTTTTTTTCTTCATCGATTAATTAATTTTTTCGCATAATATTAAATAATTTTATTTTTAAATTCTATTTATATATCTACTTAATTATCACGTTAAATAGATGAGAACGCGAGATGCGGTATCTTGATTGATATCCCGAAATCATTAGTCTCGTTAATATTTTTCTCTCGTCCACGTCGACGCGATCAAGCCCCGTTATTAAATGTACATTACACCTCTAACGCGTCCTGCTTACGGTTTCGCAAGAATAAGGATAATGATAAAGAGGTCGCAACACGCGTAACCTTACATTCCCCGAGGTCAGTATTCAGTAATCGAAAATAATCACGGACGTTCCACCGGCTTTAATTGAAAGCGTAATTAATTTTAGACTCGTATTCATAATAAATCTCGCGATGATCGATGCGTCACTTGTCAATTCTCGAAATAGTCGATGATTTGTTGATCAGAAATTTTAGCCGAGGATTAGGTATTTATTAATATATTCAATGATATGCCTGAAAAAAAAGGATTATTTTGATAGAACAAATCATACATTTGAAATTAAAAAATGTTTCCATTTATTCTCTATTACTTACAATTTTATTCTAATATAAATATCTATTTGATAATAAAAAATCGAATAAAAAATCTATTTGATAAATTTTTTTATATTTTAAAATTTTATAAAAATTTAAAATTTTTTTAAATAATAATTTTTTTTTTTAATTATTTGAAATTTAATTAATTTTGCTTTAATTCCTTTATTTTTTTACGATCTTATAATATGATTTTTTATAGAAATTAATAATTTTTTATTTATGTATAAAATTAATTAATAAAAAAAATTATTTTCTTATACTATATCATTCAAGAAATTGCATCTTTAATATTAATTTTCTCATTATCAATAAATTAACAAAAACAGGTAAATTTTCTCGCAAAAAAATATGACGCAAACAGAGACAGAGACAGAGACAGAGACAGACAGACAGAGAGAGAGAGAGAGAGAGAGAGAGAGAGAGAGAGAGAGAGAGAGAGAGAGAGAGAGAGAGAGA
>JBCEZV010000005.1:2195412-2210483 GCA_039654365.1 Cataglyphis livida
AAAAAAAAAAAAAAAAAAAAAAAAAAAAAAAAAAAAAAAAAAAAAAAAAAAAAAAAAAAAAAAAAAAAAAAAAGTTGTTTTTGCCACTATTAATGTGCGATAATTTCTTTTTCTTTTTTTTTTTCTTTTGCTAAAAACAATTTAACGAATCTGATGATCGATCCCGATGCTTCCTGAAAGTCTAAATAAGGCGATCGATCGATGCAACAAGTGCAGGTAGTAAACACCGAGAAAGATAAGACGACGTATCTCTCTTGTCGACGTTAATCCCGAGACGGTTGTTCCGCGCAAGTTTCCACGACGATGACTTCCTAGAGTCGTACTTTTTTTTTCGCTTCAGTCCGATTAATCGATCGTAATTGGCCGATCCGTTGTACGGATGCAGAAAACCTGCGAGCGGAGTCCAGAAACCGTGTGATTTTTTCAGTGACTGACAGCCAGCTGTCACTCTCGGCACAAATTTTCATTGTAATTTATATTCATTTGCGAAATTATTTTATGCGAAAAAAAGAATGCATTGTTCGAAGAAATATAATATTTTTTTACAATTTTCAATTGCCATAAATCGATTTATATTGTAAAAAAAAATATATAAAGTATTTTAATATATTTAAATAAATAATTCATTATATTTCTTATATTATTATATTAAAGAATTTCTTTTATATTAATTTAATATAAATATTTTTAAATAATAATCTTTTAGAGAAAGGAGAAAGAGGAGTGTAATATGGAGAGGAGTAAAAGGCGAGGAGAGAAAGAATATGGTGGTAAGACAGAGATGATTATTTATAAAAATTATAAATAGGGGATTTGAGATGACGAAAAGATGGAAAATAGAAATAGACGAAGAACTAACGATAGAAGAAAGAAAAACAAGATGGAGAATGGTTGAGAGAGCAAGAGAAGAGAGCAGAAAAGGAAGGGAAGAGGTAAGTAAAAGACTGATTGTAAGTGAAGGATAGAGGTGGATTATAAATGGAAGTAGTCTTTTATTAAAAATTTTTTTTACAAAAGTAAAAGGATAAATCAATATATATCAATTTAATTATCTTCAAAAAATCGTTTAGCTTTCAGTATAATCAATATTGTATAATATTATACATCAATTTCTAAATAATTAATTTCGGAATAATTAATATAATACAAGATGTTTCAGACGTTAATATGAAACATTTGACGTTTGCGGCTGGAAATTTTCCGGAGTAATTTTCCGCCGATGCTCTGCAGATTCAACATCCATCCAGGTAAACGTGAGGGAAGCACAATCAATCTCTCCCTCGTAGAAAGAAAGGGAAGAAAATTTCGTTTGACGGGAGGGCATTCGTCGTCCTGACGTATTCGCGTGCTACGACGGAGGATTATGCAAATTGCGCAGATTCCTCCTCTCCTCTTCTCGCACGCCATTCAAGCCTCTCGCGGGGACTTAATTGCGGCGCGCATCTGTCCGTGACAACGCGATAGTTTCCCCCTTCGACTTGTCAGCGGGTTCTCCACGCCAAGAGCTGGTCCACGCACAACTTCCTACGCTCGCGAAATTCTCAGCAAAATCAACTGCCCGCACACGTGGCCTGTCAACCGTGAATTCGTCTTCCGTTTCTCTAAAGTTTATGCTAACAATTTGTGAGAAGAAATTTATCGATAATGACACGAATAGCATGAGCGTTGAAGCACGTTCCCTCTCTTTCTCACTCGGTGTGTAAATTTGCATATTATGTTAATTAATAAATTATGTCTTAATAAATTCAACATAATAATTTCTATGAAAAAATTAAGAATTAAATTATTTAAAGCTGAGAGCAAGCGTTTTTACGATTTTTAATTTTAATTAGATTTAATTTATTAGATTAAATCTAGATTTAAAAATAAGTTGTTATCAATTTTAAATAAATTAACAAAGAAATTGTCGCGTGACATAATAATAAAATATAATAAAAATATAATATAATATAATAATAAATATAATAATATAATATAAATATAAATATTATATTATAATATAAATTATAATATGAATTATAATATAAATATAACAATTATAATAAATAAAAAGCTATTTACGTCACATATTTAAATATTTCAAGACAAAATATTTACGTTGATGAAGAGGATTAAACTTCAATGACTATTTTATATTAAATGCAAATTAAAACGACATTAAAAATATCAAAAACTCGAAAAATAATAGATAAATCATCTCGATCGTCATCTGATCCATTCAGAATTAACGGAGAAAATATCGGGGGTGATTCGCACGTCGAATCGCGAACACTAATTAATCTCAGGTCGCGGTGCAAAGAGTGCCGAGGAAGTTACAAGGGAGCGGAGCGGCAGCCCCATGAAAATCCTCATCCCGTTTCGCATCTCGTTCGTGCGCCGCCACGGCGTAATCTGATCCGCATTATGCAAATTCGCGGTTAGTTGTTATTTTTCACGGGCGAACTAATTATCGCGATGTAGGCGCAATGCGTCTCTATAACAGGATCGCTCGCGGTTGAGGAAAGCGAGCCCACCCGGCTCTTTAATCCTCCGCCATCGATCGAGCCACAGTTTTACGATTATTACGACCACAAACTTATTTTCTGCTTCTTCAAGCTAGGGATATTCTTGGGACTCGAGCTCGAAAATGCAAACAAGAGTAAACGCATTTTATATATAAAATGTTAAATGTGTCAAAAACACAGATTTTCTTTGCTTTAATAAATAATTTCTTATCATCAATTAAATATTTTTTATATTAAAATTCTAATCTTTTATTTTAAGAATTATAATAAATTTTAATATTATAATTATAATTTTTATTATATGTTATACAATTTATTTAATATTATTTTATTTAATAAAATATTTTTAGAAACAAAATATATATTTATTTATTTAAGTTAAAAAAAAATCAAAAATGAAAAAAAATAAAAAATAATTTTAAAAAATCAAAATCAAAATTAAAAAAAATGTATTTATTGGATAAAAAAAATATAATAATTTTTAAACATACGAGAAACTCTTTTTCGTTTCTCCTATTTTTTTTTCATCGCATAAATTTAGATCGGTTTCGAGTTTCTAACGAAACGGCGATAGAAACGTTCGTTCTATCCTCCTTCCATCGCTTCTGCGTTGCATTGTTTGTGCACAGGTGTGCGAAGACACCCGGGTGCTACTTGCCACGTGGGCAAACAACAAGGAGGAAAGGATTTATGGTATGTCGACGGGAGACACACGGCGAGAGTAGGAAAAAAATCACGCACATCCTTCCTCGCGCGATCTCTGTCCTCGCGTAGGACGAAGTACGCGATTGAATTAAGATGCCGATTTCATGGCATATAGAGTCAAGTCCGGATCAGATGATTCGGATGGAAACAAGGACATACGTTAATCGTGAATTTTTAATCATTCGGGAAATTTTTTAATATTTAAAATTAAAAAAAAAAAAAATAAAGAGAATAGCGCCTTACAATGGAAAATAGCGGGCAAGATTAATGAAATTTGACGATTAACGAGTGTCTCTAGTCACGATGATTCATTAAAATGTAGCGTCTCTTTCTCGGCGGGAAGCCGATGATGAGCCAGCTACCGAGGCTACCTATAAAGAAGGGATGCGGAAGGTAGTCGATCGACCTTTCTCCATGCAAATGGACGAATGGGACAAAGAGGAAGAAAGAAGAGGCGGTCGAAAAAGAAAAACTTTGCAGAAAACTTAAGATAATATTTGTTAAAGTTTTGTATTGGTATTAAAAATTTTCGCAAACTTAAATCTTGTCTTGATCCGGGGTGAAAATTTTACTTGCAAAAATCTCGTCTTGTATTTTCTGATCTCGATTTTATTAATAATTTTTATGTAATACTGAATAATTGTTTAAAATAATATTTAATATATAATTTTTATAATTTTTTAAAATAACTATATTATCATTTGTTTACTTCGCAACATACTACACGCACGTGCGCACACGTATATGTATATTGTTTATTTTGTTTATTGTATTAATTGTTTCTAAGTTTGTTAATATGTAAATATTTTTATTTATTAAATAAATTTTTTATTTGTATAATATATTCATTTTTTTTCTCATCTAATTTGCACATAAATATATATATTTTAGCTTTTTTTTAAAACCAATAATCTTCAATCATCAATAATATTGACAATTTCAATTAAATAAAAATCTTATCTCAATCCTGAATTTCAAGATAAGACTAGACAATATCAAGATTAGTCTTGATGCAACCCTACTTTGCGCAAAGCATTTAAAACGAAAAAACTGGATACATAAAACACAGTATCCTCTGTTTGAGAGTTAACATAAAAATTGTATCACGATAAAATATGTTTAAAAATATATTTAAAAAAAATTATAAAATATTATTTAACAACTGGAATATTTCTGCGGGCGTTCTACTCTTCCTTTTTTTGTGACCACTGTGCAAAAGGGAACAAGAATTCGGACCGCAAGTGACTCAGTCATGGAGATAGCTGGGTATCGATATCTTTCGCAGGGGAAATCCCCTTCCTCTCCCCTTCGCTCCGTGAAAAAGTAAGCTTCACCGTAGGTGCTGTGACCTGGGTGTGGCGCGCGTTGCACGCCCGACGTGTGGAGACAGGGCCGGGGCTCTCTAGGCAAATGCGAGGTAAGCGAGTGCTTAGATCAGCGAATTGCCAGCCTTTTTCTCACGGATACCGTTTCCTCGTCATGATTAAGCAAGTATCCCTCCGCCGGGAGATAGTCTCGTTTCGATACAGCCGCGACCGTTTCTTCGACTCGAGTTCCCCTGTCTCCTTCGGCGGTCTAAATGCGATTCATAAAATTAAGGGTGCAATTAGGAACAAAGAAAAGAAAAATTGTCCTAGAATGTATCGCGGATTGACTAGGTCATCAGCCTAGAGCTCTCTGGCTAGTAAGTGGATCTCTTCGAATCGCGTAGAAAGCACACACGTACCAACGCCCCGGTGTTATTATGGGAATTACAGATAAGTTTTACGTAATCGAGGAACGTATATCTCGCGCTCCGTTTTCATCTTGCAGGTGGGAATCAGGAACAAGAGATCTAGCGATGTATATCTCTCTCGATTCCATTATATTTTTGTCACTCCTTGCGATTAACGAAATATCGTTGCTTTTAATAAGAAAATATATAATGGCTCAGTCTCGATTATTTATGAGTCTCCAGAAAGTGTGATACGCCAGTTTCACGAAAACATATACATGATATAGTTATGTAACAAAATGAGATCTCGGAATAGCATTTATATGTTACTTGGAAAATACAGATTCCTTGAGAGAAACGGCTATGAGTACTGCCTTAATATAAGGATTGAGGAATGCGATTAATAATATAATTTGGCGTTAATAATGTATGATGTAATAGTGATGTAATAGTGAAGGAAGAATATAAGAAGATGATCGATGATGAGACTGAAGATTCAATATAATGATGTCAAAAATGCGTGTAAACTCTAAGAATTAATTTTGATGATCGTATTCTGCCCATCTTATGCCTTTGTACAAGTTCACTGAATTTTAATGGACATCATACATCATTAAAATACACAATCCGAGACAATCTCTCTTCTTTCTCAAGCGAAATATATTTTCCTTCTCTCTCTTCGTTATCTCGAGAAAACACAAATCACACTGTAAAATTTTCTAAAAATTCAGATACACTTCTGTCTGAATTTTCAGATTTGGATCTCTGAAAGAAATGACTATGTCCAATCTAGGTCCCAAGTGAATAATCATAAGTCATATATTAATCAATAGAAGGATATTCACGAAGTACGAAACAAAAGATTTTAATTGCCTTTAATTGAAACCTGAATTTTTCTGACATAATGGCACAGATCGTATCCAGGAACTTAGCTAGATTAATGAACTGTACCAAATATACTCCAGACGTATTATGTATTTCAATGTCTTTGGTACAATCAATTACCGCTGTCACTATGAGGAAGTGGTCTGTACGTAGAGAAATCGGACAGAACCAGCAGTACATAGTCATAGTAGTAAACTTTTGGACTCTAGCACTCAGGACAGTTCTAGATTCATTTTACAAGATTGTGCCACGAGACTTTTTAATTTTTTTTTAATGTCCTATAATCCTATCTTTGGCTTAGTGCTGGAGAATCGTTTTTCTAAAACTTCAAGAAGGTGTGTCTAAAAATTCAGGTAATATGTCTAAAAAAAAGCTGCACATACTTTTACGTTTGAAGTTTTGATCAGTTTTTTTTTACAGTGCAACAGACGAGTAAAAATGACTTTTCACATGCAAATGGCATAGAAATCTCAACTAGGTTCAACGGAATTATACCCGTTTCCATCTTTCTCTTAGCGTCCAACATTCCTTCCTTCCTTGAATAAAGTGTTTGCATTGAGAGAGATGGATCGCACGTGTCGGGCCGCGTGGTTGGGTTTCTGGGAGGAATTCTGAGAGTTCCGAGAGATTTATCCCGCCTCGATTGTTCCTTCTTACGCGACATGTTGCTCGGATAAGGACTCTCGATCGAGAATCGACGATCGATCCTCCGTATGGCGCTGCACGCTTCGCTCGTAGACGGTTTTACGGCTGATTTATCGCCTCGACTACTCGGTAATTGTTTGGGGCGTGGTAGACCGTGTGTTACCGTCATTATGGCGATCTCCCACGCGTGAATACTGGGGGACTTATCGAGATATAGATCTCCCAGCCTCTTTTTGACGACCGTAGGATCTCGTAATTGTGTCCCGACATCGAATTACGATTCCGCTAAACTGAGTAAACAAAACTTCTCTTTTTGTTTGTTAAAAGAGAAAAAGAAACAGTGCACTTTTTATGTCAATTTTTTTTTTTTTTTTTTTTTTTAAATACAGAGGAGTGAATTTAGGAATATCCAATTTTATTGGATATATTTTATTTTAGAATATCCAATGTAAAAACTACAAAAAATTAATAATTAACTCTTTTTTTGTTTAATCGTGCAATCAATTAGGGTGCCTAGACTCTGACAAATACATGTATTTTCTTCACGACAGAAACATAGTAAAAGCGATTGCGACATGGTCTGTTGCGACAGCTCCAATGAGATTGGTTAGCATTAACCAGCTTGTGCTAACAGTACCAAAGAAACCAGTTCACACACAGCGAGACGGTGAATTCATACAGTCTCGAGCCTTCGAGTATTCTATATATATTCGCGCGATATAAAGGAGCGTGGCATCGTATTTACGAGTCTGTCAGACAGGTTAAACTTTAACGCAAACGTAGGTTTCCACGGTTGGTGTTAACACTTCGATCCGGCCATCGTGCTGATCATTCACACAAATAAAGGCATACCTAGGCATTGAGTAAAGAGGGCATATCCCAGTTATGCATATGCACACTGCGGATAACACGATTGCGTGTTGCATCCATCCTATATAAGGTGCGACCTTTCCAATGGTTATGTTCGCCACCGTGAAGCGTTTTAGATAAACTCGAGGATGCCAATGCCATGGCATTCAACCACAGAGTATGCGGGCGAAAAAAAAATAAAAGAAGAAATGGAGAATAAAGCTGGCACAAGACTTCATTTCTCTCTCTTTAGTCTTAGCAATATATATATGTATATAATATTAATTCATTTTTTATTTTTATTTTTATTTATTTATTTTTAATTTTAATTTTAATTCTAATTTACTTTAATTTTAGTTAATTTCAATTTTTATTTTTATTTATTTTAAGTTTTATTTCAATTTATTTTAATTTTTAGTATAATTTATTTTTATTTCCGTTTCGATTTATTTTAACTTTTTTTATAATTATCTTAATTTTAATTTTATTTATTAATTTTAATCTTAATTCATTTTAACTTTTATGAAAAATAAATGTCAATAAAATAAAACGAGATTTCGAGAGAAACCTAAACATAAAATATTCCTATCAATTTTCTTTCTATTAGAACGTTTCGACATTGTACATTCATCCGCGAGGATAAAAAACGCGAATCATTTTCGCCGGAAGTCACAAATCTCTTCTTGCACTTACTACCAATATCCGGCCTCGCGGACATGAATAATAATTGCACGATATACCAGCGGACGATGAAAGTTGGAAGTTTCAGCATCAACATTAACAGTTATCCGACAAGAGCGCATTAATTTTTCCCTCTCGTCTGATCAGTGAAATCCGTTATTTAGAGCGATTACCAAAGTTTGCATCAAAAGACTAGATTTAATAAATTTCCTTTATTTCGAAATGATACCGTGTTATTTGCAACACGCGTCATATCCTGCCAAAGATCAATAAATTATATATATATATTTTTTAATTATAATTATATAAATATATAGTATATCAAATTATATAATAAAAAAATAAAAGTATATAAGATATAAATAAAATCAGAAATAAAATAAAATAAAAAATTTTAATTAAAAAAAATATACATATAAATTAAATAAAAATATAAATTTAAAACAAAAAAAAAATTTTAATTAAATTAAAAAAATAAAATTATATAATATAAAATAAAAAAATTAAATTAAATTAAAAATTAATAAAAATTAAATTAAATTATATAATATAAAAAAGAACAAATTATATTTAAATTATATATAGATTGTGTATTATATATAGATTGGGCTGTAAACGGGCTTCTCAGGTATTATCGATGTTACTGAGTCGAAAGCTTTTAGACGCTTCGAAATCCGCGGAAACAACTTTAATATTAATTTTATTAATTATATATGTAACTAGGAATAAAAGAGTCGTTTAAAATTCGGATCGCCCGATGCAAGGAAGAATGAACGTCTCGAGAAGATGAACGAGGTCTCGCAAGTGGAGCAAGCGTGTAGCCGCGATGCAAATGCAACTCTGATCTAGCGCTGTCGAGTTATCTGAGAACGAGTCGTTTCTCTCCTCATCGGCGAGGAAAAAGGAGAGAAGAAAAAAAAATGGGAAGACGGATAGAGAGCGAGCGGGAGAGAAGGTGGGTGTGGTCGTCGAGGATATCGACGAGATCGTGTGCAGGCCGCGGCTCCTCTCCTGCGCTTCGTAACCTCTATATATATATATATATACACATATGGGGGGAGGGGGGCCCGGGGCATAACCGCGCCACACTTTACGCCCGAAGAGCTTGCGCCGGATCCTTTCGCTTCATCTTTAGACCATCATAACGGTCCGCGAGCCGCATGCATCCTTTATCCGCTCTCGCACCTGCATTTATTACACGTCGCGACTAATAAAGCGAGGGAGGCCGACAATACCGAGCAATATAGAGAATAAAATTCTGAGCAACAAAAGATGACGTATATTAAAATGACTGGATGAACCAATCGTAACTCTATTAAGGTAGAGATTAAAAAAAGAATTCTACCATCAAATGTGTAAGTTTATTTTTTAATAAATGGAAAAAAGTATAACAGAATATTTTTTAAAATATTTTAAAATGTTTTTAAATTTTTATTTTAATTTATTTTAAAAATGGTTTTATTTTTATATTTTTATCTTTATTTTTAAATATTTTTAAATATTTTTGTTTATATATTACATGTTTTTCCATTTAATTAAAATCTCTTTTCTACGCAATTATTCAAACTTTAACTCAATGATAATTATTCTTGCTAATATCTTCTGCATATAGATTCTCCATATAGATAAGATAAGCTTCATGCGATTTTTTATCACGCATATGAAATAGTAATAATACGCGAATTAAAAAATATATAATTTCTAATAAATATATATGTAATTCGAGAGAAAACATGATAAAGCATAATGATAAAGCACACTCCATTATCTCTCCGCGTGTCGCCAACGCTAAGATCAGCGTTTTACGGATGTGTCTTAAGCTTTACGAGAGGCAGCGTAAGAGAAACAAGCATCTCTCTGATGCTACAAAGCCGTCCGTAAGTGAGGACCCCCCATTAAACCAGACCTGTCGGCACTGTCAGCAACAAATCATCGGTCAACCGATTCTTTTGATATCCTTGCCACGATGAACCGAAGGATCGGATCCTCGGCAAGCATATCAGAATAGGAAGAGAGAGAGAGAGAGAGAGAGAGAGAGAGAGAGAGAGAGAGAGAGAGAGAGAGAGAGAGAGAGAGAGATGCAGATAGATAGGAAACATCGTGATTCGGCGGGACGATTCGGAGGATGACGAATGGAAAGCAAGACGCAGCTTCTATAATCCAATTAGATCGAAATCTCGTGATTAATCAACGCACAGACTCCGTATAGATCGCGTCGACAATGTTCCGGACTGTCCGGGACGTGTTCGCTCGCCGACGCGACTTCTCGACCGTAATTGGCTGATCGTCTTCGCTGATCGTATCGACAAACGCGGGGAATTGGCCTCTTCCATAACATTGTGGACATCGGTTCCTAGCGATATTGTTTTCCGATCGAGTCGTCGAATCGCGTCTGACAATGATTCAATCAAATTAGAATTCTAAGGCGATATTATATAGCGTGATCGAAATCGATGAATTCCAGATAATGATGGAGTATCTCATTTTTTTTTTTTTTTTTTTTTTTTTTTTTTGGTCGAATAAGTGTATAGCAAAATGATATGCATATTCTTTTAAATAGAATTAATGAAAATGTCATTGATTAAAAAAAAAATAAACACAAGATTTGTTAATTGTTCACCCCATTATCGAAACAAGTAAAAATGCGCAATCGCAAAATGCGCACTTCTCCCTTTTTGCGCTTTTTTTTAAAGCTCTAAATCTTTACAGAAAGATATATTGCAAGAGAGTATATAACACAGAATATATACAGAGTTCTCTGATATATACGGTGTGCCTGATGATAATTGCTCCACCCGTAATGCGCAGATAGAACGGATATATGTATATATAAAAATTAAAAAAATTTAATAATAAATTTGACAAATTTTCAGGTATGTAAATAAAATATCTGCAGGTCCACACAATTAATAAATCAAGATCAGTAATAAAAGTTCTGAGGATGCCGAAAACAGACCGATATTACAAACGATCTAGTATCACAATCAGTGTGTCATTCCACGAATATATCGAAAAGCGAATAATAATCGAATGAGCTCTCGATTATCGTCTACCTCCATCCTCATCTCGATCGATCCTAATGGGAATGAAAAAAAAATTCCAAAATTCCACCTGCTTCGCGTGTGTTCACAGACGCGTATCCGCTCGGATCCGTCATCGTTTCATAGAATGAGACTGAAGCTTTTATCGGACGTAACGGCCGCGTCATTATTCCGCCATTAGGAGACTCATGAGTATGTCACTCTGATAACATCATTGCTACGCTCAAATTATGATTATCTCTCTTTCTCTTTCTATCCTAGCTTGATTAACCCGGCATTATTAACCCCTCGACTACGATATGGTTGAATTTGGGAGGCGTAACTATCGCGATGGGGTCGCTTTGACCCCGATAAGTAAATAGCGTAATAGTAATTTATGTTAACAAGTGGGAAAGCAAAAAATATCATTTTTTTTTTCTCAGCCAATTTCGCGCAAAGAATAATATAAAAAAAGATAATCCTGAATAAAATTACATATAAAAATAATTAGTAAAAATAATTTACTTTCAGCTTATCTTTATTTCTTCCTGTGCTTTACACGATTTCAAACATTTAAATTTAATGATTGAATGAATTATATATGTATAATTAATAAATTAAATATATAATAATTTAATTATTTTAATAAAATTTAATAAGCTCGCCAAATTTAAATTTGGATTTCAATTTCAATTTATCATCTCAGAGATTTATTATATAATTTAGTGAGAGAGTTTAATAAACTCGTTCTTCAATTATCAAATATTTCTATAGCTCGCAATCGCCATTTATGAGCCAAAGATACATAGAATTATTTCCTTCATAGCATCATGGTTACATATCCCGACACGTTCGCTCGCCGGCTATTGACAGAACGGGAATGACGCTTGTATCGGATATAACGGGTGCGCGTTGGGCGGTGCACTCGACGTGATGTTAACGACATACGTGCATTACGAAGGAGAATGGAACATTCCTGGAGTAACTGTTGGCAGGCGAACGATTTGTTCGCCCCCCGGTTGTCATTTAACGAAATCGCACGGGATAAATCTCTTTCGCGGGAGCGCGAAAGCCGGTGAAAAGAAAGTTTTACGAGACAGCAACGATCCTACCCCTTTCTTCTACAAGTCATCCGACAAATAGCAAATTAGAAATATCTGACCTTGGCTGGCATCACGATTTTTTCGATTCATTTTCGTGAGACTTACCTGTAACAGAAAAAAAGAGGATGTAATTAGTATTAACGTAATAGAAATAAAATTTTTTTCAATCAAATAAATACATTTTGTTAATTTCTTTCAACTTATACTTTGTTAAAAATGTTAAAAATGTTTTTGTTATATTAAAAAAAATTATTATTTGTACGTAAGAAAAATTGCAATTTTTTAAATAAGATTAAAAATTTAAATGCAAAAAAATTATTTGAAGATAAAAAATTATTTATTAAAATAAAACTGTAATTTTTAATCAAGCAACCAAAAATTTAAAAAAATACTTTCTAAAAGAAATAATTAATTATAAGAAAGATAAAAAATTTAATATAATTTTTTTTTATTTCCAAATAAAAACATATTTTGCTTTTATTTATATATTTTACTAATTTAAATATATATATATATATATTAAAATAATTTGCAAATATTTAAATAAATGATCTTATTTCATTAAAAAATATTTGTTTGGATTTAGTACATTTTTTCCCCAATGCGAATAAGTGCGTCTGAATAATCGATTGTATAAAAAAGTGTTTCTCTCATAATAATAAAAGGTTATTAAAATTTCTTTTAGTCTAATTCCGTGTATTTTCTGAATCGCAAAAAGGCTCTACATTTTCATTTTTATAATTCCACAGGTATAAGAAGTGAAATAGCGGAAGCGAATAGGATAGAATAAAGAAAGTAGCCGATCTCAGCTCGACGTTTAAGCCAGTGACCTCATGAGCACAGCTGCTGGCTGCACGCTAATCGCCGATTAGAAACGCCGATTTGCTCGAAGGGAAGGAAAGAATGTCGTGCGGACGACTAAGAAGTAGCGAGAAGGATGAAGGGGCTGATAAACATGTTTATTAGCTTGCCCCTATACTGCTGGTCAATCGATGCGAGGCATAAATTTCCGCGCGTTCAAAGACGATTAATCAGAATGTAAGTCGCAATGGCGTAGTGAATTTAATACTGAAAGATGATTAAATTACCGGATGACGATATAATTATTCGTCGAAGCTGAGATAATAATTTCTTTGAGACATTACACATATATCGCGCGTTTAAAATTGTATCTATTATTATAAAATGTTTGATTAAAATTTATTAAGCCATTAAGAGATATATAGGGTGGCCTAGATCACTCATACACCCCTTTTCTTTCAAAAACTAAGTATTTTAGAGAAAAACTTTTTGAACAAAAATTGTATGATTTTGAAGGGAAGATGGTGACATTGGTTTGACCTTGGATGGCATCGTTAAGGTCAAGTCAAGGACACCTTTAATTTCTTAAATGAAATCCCCTATTTTTTATGTATATTCTTATAGCTTAAAAATTTTATACTAAAATATGTCAAATTAAGATACAAAATAACAAAAAAATTTTAATGAAAAAATACTTTATTATGTGTTTTGGAAAGCTCTCGACATAACCTATAAGAATATGCAATAAAAAGTAGGGGATTCCTTTTAAGAAATTAAAGGTGTCCTTAACTTGACTTTAACAATGCCATCCAAGGTCAAACCAATGACACCATCTTATGTTCCCCTTAAAATCATACAATTTTGTTCAAAAATTTTTTTTCTAAAATGCTTAGTTTTTGAAAGAAAAGGGGCGTATATGTGATATAGGACACCCTGTATATATTTCTTCAATATATAAATTATATGTACAGTTATTTGACAAGTTATATCAATGACGGAATAAAATTATAATAACTGATAAGCAGATATTAATGTATCGCGATGATTTTTAGGTACTTCCTAAGAGCTTTAAAAGAAAGAAAAAGAATTTAATGACACGCGTGTATTCACGTCAAGAATTACACAGAAGGTACACCTGTAAAATTAGGCTCTCGACCTTTGGACCAATCGCGAGAAAACTTGAAAAAAAGAAATTAACTTCGAAAAAAAAAAGAAAGAAAGATAGCGAGCGACAAAGATCCGGTCTCTCTCGAGATCCAGGATTGTAATTTATATCTCGTTATTTATATATATCGACAAGACGTGGATAATTACCGTCCAAAACTCTCTGATTAGAGAATTCCTGTCCGTTCCACGAGAATGCTTATCCATTTAAAGTACTTAAGAATATTTTCACAACCGTGAAATTCTCTGCGAATATGTATTTTCAGCATAGCTACGAGCTTGTCCTAATTTTAAATTCTATTTTTATTCATGTAATTATATATTCGCGCGAATATTACTATACTGTATTCTTTGTTAAAAAATAAGCATTTTTTTCCTTCAACAAAATTTCTGGAGATGTATCATTTTCGAGATCTCATTTTTCATCATGTCATCTCTATTGCGAAAATTTGATTGATAATACTAATTTATCATTTATAGAAATGATTTATATTATCGATAATTAATAATAAAATTAAAATTATAATTATAATTAAAATTATAATTATGATTATGATTATAATAGCAAAACAATTTAAGATCCATTTTGCTCTTTCGAGAAAAGAAAAAACAAAATGGCACGAATTCCAACTTCAATTAAAAATATAAAACACTTTAAAGATGGAGAGAAGCTGTTTTGTCATTCTATTAACTCTTACAAGCAAGAAATAAAATAAATAAAATAGTAACTGATTATTTTTAGCAAAGCCGGTTTTGAAGTATCAGTCGAAGATTCTCTGCAGCAGCTCTCTTTGATTTTTCAACTGAAGAGTTGACAAACCTGTTCGCTCTCAATCCGGCCAGACGTTAATTAACCGCGATCTCGCTCGCAGTTAATGAGGAATTCGTCGAATAATTATCTTATCAAAAATATTCTGATTGACGCTGTCAAAAGAATCAAAGATATCATAACGAGCTAATCTATTAATGCAAGGCGTTACGATTGAAAGTTGAATATATA
>JBCEZV010000005.1:2210510-2234021 GCA_039654365.1 Cataglyphis livida
AATTGCGCTCGTTGCACATTGTTACGTTAACGGATAATCGAGAGAGAGAAAGAGAGAGAGAGAGAGAGAAAGAGAGAGAGAGAGAGAGAAAGAGATTGTCCTCCCATTCCCCCAGAGATTCGTGGGATTTTCGACAGTTGGTCATTTGCACAAACACACATACATGTTCGTACGCATATTTCCCTTTATTACGCAGTAGTACTCTCGAACGCGACCGATCCAGAGTACCGCTGCGTGCGGAGGGGATATTGTCCGATCCACGTGACAGCTGGAGGATGCGTGCGGATATCGCGACATCGCAACAATGTATACGGCGGCGAAAAAGAAAAAAAAAAAAAAAAAAAACTGAAGCCCCATCCCAAATTGTTGCATGCGTCGAGCGCGAACGTCAACGATGTCAACAAACAGGTTTATCCGCGTCCAAAATGAAACTCGCTAAAATTTTTTTCGTATTTCATTTCGATATAAACACAATGTTTTAACATATATATACGTATGTGTGTGTGTGTGTGTATAAAGTTTTAATCGGCACGAATATATCCGCGCTAAAGATACGTCGAGATGCAGCATATCTCGAACATACAGCGAACATATTGGAACATTGTAATCTATATCTGGCTGTCAACCGCGACTTTTGAGATCTCTCCCTCCCCCTCCCCCCAGCCTCTCACCATCAATATGCATTTCTGAGTGCGCACCGAATGCGGCTACTCGAGGCGCCGAATTAATTCGTCGCGCATCGCGTGACAACAAACACGACGATCGCATCCTGAAATCAATGACGTTGTCCGACAACTTGATCTGTCTTTTTTTTTTTTTTTTTTTTTTTATTTAGCCCTCGTCGAGAGAGATCATCAGGTGTCGAGAGAGTGATAACTTTCGGCCGTCTCTCCTCTCTCTCTCTCTCTCTCTCTCTCTTTGTCTCTCTCTGTGTCTCGATTTGGCGATCGCGGGGATTCGAAAGGAGGAGAGAAGAGATCGCGATAGTAACTCCGTCGAATTCCGCGTTGGCAGAAGAAGAAAAGGGGGATGATGAGGCAAAACCCTCGCAACAAACGCCCAATGATTTTAACGAGTCACCGAGGCCAGCGTAAGTCCGCCTTTCGTATAAACTTTAATTGCTACCCAAATATTTGCATGGCCCCTCCTCGGATTCTGCCCTTCTTTGTCCTCCTGTTGCGGATAACGCGAGCATCTTTTCATCCCACCCCCTTCCCAAAAGAAAAAAAGTCTCACTTTATCGAGATACAGAGCAGCACAAAATACTGATTAATTGAAAAAACGAATTAGTTTTGTAAAGCACCGATTTTTCCTCCTTCCCGATACGCTTTATCGAATAAAGATTTTTATTTTTTAATTCTACATCTAATTAATTATTTCTAAGTCATTATTTCTTTAATTAATATATTAACTATAACTTTAAAAGAGAGAGAGAAAGAGAGAAAAATTAATAATAATTTCTTTAATTAATATAATAATAAAAAAAACTATAAATAATAATTTCTCGAATCAAAAATTAAATAATTTTAATAAATATCAACTATAATTAATATGCTTGTAAAACAAAAATTTTATAAAATATATAGAAAACAAGAGATTTCAAATATATAGATACTAATTAATTAATTAGTAATTAATTACTGTATCACTTAATTAAAAAAAAATGTGGTTTTAAAATTTTCTCTCTGAGTTAAATAGAAAAATACTTGAATATTCAAATATTCTTTCACCTCATCTTTAGTTTGAAATATTTTTCGTCTCTCGTCCAAAATAGGGAGGATATTTTTGACATTCCCATAATACCCGATTCTTCCCAACCTTCAAAGATTCATACACACCGAGTGACCATCAGCATCCAACTCGCTCGTATATTGAATTAAGTACACGTAAGCAGCAATCGCTGCGTGTATTCATACCTCCAACGCTATCAATTTCGAATATACGTTCGTTGCATCTCGACCGGTTCTTCACTTCCTCCCCACCGTGATGGGGTTTCCTCGGCTAGTTTTCTACGGGGTCACAAGGGAATAAATAAATTCAGCGAATAATTCCGTCGGGTAGAGAGCTCCCTCCCCCTCCCCCTCCCCCGCCCCCTGGTCACCGGCATGGGCGTGTTAGCATTGGGGCTATTCAAGCGAGTCCGCGGTAGCCTCGAGACATCACGAGCAGAAAGGCACGTTCCTTCCTTCTCTCGCCTCTCCCAGAAGAGCTCGCCTTCTCCTCCCCCCTCCCCCTCCCGCATCACTTCTTCCACCCCTCCCCTCGCCGCGGTGTGCAGCTTCCCGCTGTATCTTTTACCTCTCATCTTCCTCTTCGTTTTACTCGGATAGACGGTTCTTCGTAAGTTTCCCATCCTGCCCAGAGAGAGAGAGAAAAAGAGAGAGAGAGAGAGAGAGAGAGAGAGACCGTCCTTTTTGCGAATCGAGCTATGCGCGAGATCGTGCGAAGCGATACTTCCGTGCTAAAATCTTGTTACAAATTCGGATAAAATTCTACTTCGCGAAACAAATTAAAATTTGAACGCATATTATTTTATTCCTGCCGACGTATTATTTCGTAATCAGAGATCCGACAGATTTGAATATTAAATTTAAATTAAAATTAATAAAATAAAAATTATTAATTATGATTATTTCTGTAATTATATTATTTATGTAACATATTGTGTTAATAATAACTTTAACATATATTAATCATAATTTTCTTAATCAATATATTATTAATAATTTTTTAAATTTATATATTAATAATAATTTTAATATGGAATATTTTAGTATTTAATAATAATTCCTTAATTATAATACATATATTAATAATAATTACAATAAAGAGATAATAATAATTTTAAGAGATATTGATAATAATTTCTTTAATTAATATATTAATAACTTTGACGAATATTCATAACAATTAATTATTTCTTACTAATTTTTGAGACTCAAAGGGAAAATGTGAAATTTAAATTATATATAAACTGTGCCTGTATTAATAATCTGACAATACAATATTTGATACTCGCGAATTTTTGATCTTATAAGATCGTACTAGCACTTTTACAGGCAATCGCGCAAATATTCGTCGTGTAGATAAAACGGCGTTCAACATTAATGCCTCGTTTATACGTGCGCGAGTTAAATCTCAGCGATCGTGCTTCGTTACTACGAATGTACTTCGCGAATCTAGAATCTCTAGTATAGCTCTGGTAACTGCCGGTGAATTCGTGCTCGCAAACTATCGACCCTCGGATCGATGACAGTTGATATCAACGAGAAGAGAAGAAACTGTCTGATCTCATCTATTAAAATAAATAAATTATTTCATTGAAAAAGTTTTCGTCATTCAATAATGATATTCAGCCAAAAGTGAGGATCAGATCCAACGTATTTAATTAATGAAAGTTAATGAAATAATAGAATATTAATTATCAATAATTATTAATTATGATTAATTATTTCATTTATTAAAATATTAATAATAACTTTAGATATATATCAATAATGATTTTTTTAATTAATATTAGTTCTATACACTCTTGCATCTTTATATTTGTAGATCGATTCGCAGTTTTAAAAAATTATTGTAATCACAAAATTCGAAAATATATAAAGAATATTGAAAATATGCAAAATTTTATTTTTGCAAAATATTTAAAAATATATTTCTAAAAACATTTATCGAAACTTAAAAGCAGCAGTGGCTACAATTGAATAAAATCACAAAATTCTCATAGAAAGTTTAAAAAAAAAAAAAAATAAAATTTCAAGGAGAGAAAATCTCGAAATTTCGCGCTGAGCCTTTTACCTCAAACGCTGCTTGTCTTTCCCTACATCGATCAGCTGATTAGGTCAATACTAAATGACGTGCAAGTTGCTATCTTGTCAAAACATGATATTCATATACTGACAGGACGTCGATAGAGCGTTCAAGCGCAGCTGACCTGAATTTTAAATTACATTTTGATCGGTGCTTTCAACCGCGTAGTCAACTATCCCAAGATTATTTAATTGTGCGATCCCGAGGGTTAAACGTAATTGGGGAAAGTATCTTTATACCGTTTATGTCGAACGGCAATGAACTCTGCCCGTATCATTCAAATATGCTCATCCTATATCTAGCGTTAAAATCTCTCCCTTGATTTCATTCAAGTCTCTCGTTTTTATTTCCCATGCGAAAGAAAATATTCTCAATATAAGTGATTTATTATAAATCATTATTATATCATTCATATATTTAGATCATTATAGACATTATTATAAGATCTCAAAAAACTGAAACTGAAATAAATATACACTAATATTTATATTTATTTTAGATAATTATATCTTCTGAGTTACAAATTATTAATTCACTATAAATGTTCACGACTTTCATTGTGTCTTAGATCCATCAGACGTGTCGGGCAACACGTTAAAGCAGAAATAATTCGCGCGAGTCCATTCCGACAGTTTTTCCACGTACGCCCACAAATGAGCAAGAACAAAACAGAGAGAGCCTAATAGGATTATAATTCATCGGGCCTTTCGCAGAAGAGAACGAAGTAGAAAGAGAGAAAGGGAGAGGGAGAGAGAGAGAGAGAGATGCGCGGGAGATAAGAGTTTAACGCCGACAAAAGCGTCCCTCCTCCCCCACCCCCTTCGCCCCCTCTCCTTCGGACTCAACCCTCGTGTGTGCTCCAGGCGGCATCACCTTTTTTTTTTCTTTCCTCCTCTTGCGCGGGTCACGTACCTCCCTTATTGCGGCACGTCCGAAGGAACCGGTGCATAGGTGACTGCTCGATTATATACCGGTTTCCCCGGCACGCCGGAAGGGAGACGACAAGGGGATCCTTGACTTCGCTTTCCCGCGTATTATCGCGCCCGGCATCTCTCCCGTGATTATTACGACTCGCCGTGAAGGTCAATTTCTCTCACTAGGGGAATAAGCAGTTCAACACAAAGAGATATACACAGAGCACGTATCGCATAAATTAAATAAAAAAGAATAAAAAAAGAATCATTCGATTTTTGTCTACTACTTCCTCTTGTAGACTGAATTTTTTCTGCTATCGTTAATTTTCAAGAATGAAAGGGAAGGTTAGAGAAAGCTTGCTTTCCTTTGCAACAGCTGATAGCTTGTCAAAATATATTTTTTGACAAGCTATCAGCTGCTGCTTGTCAAAAAATATATTTTGACAAGCTATCAGCTGTTGCTTGTCAAAAAATATATTTTGACAAGCTATCAGTTGTTGCTTGTAAAAAAATATATTTTGACAAGCTATCAGCTGTTGCTTGTCAATAAATGTATTTAAAAAATTTTACGATAAATAAATTTATCTTAATCTGCGAGAAGATTCTTAATGGCCGAAATGAAATGAGAAACGGAGCGAGATAAAGTGGAAGGAAGAGGAAAAAAATGGATTTGGGTATCCTAATAAGATTGTTGCACGAATGGTTCGAGACGGTGATCATATTTGGGAATACTTCTTTAATGTTTTCCTCGAAAAAGATCTTAACATCTATGTATATTGAATTACGTCATGATGATAGTAGATCCCATTGCTTATTTGTCGTATTCAAATATAATGTCATATTTATCATCCTGCGCCTTAAATGTCAAACTTTGCATGACTTTGACAAAGTGACATTCGAAGAAAATGTTTAAAATAATGACGATTGACAAGCATGAGAAAATAATTAAAATCGAGGATTTAATTCGTTAAATTTATATTTAATATTTAATTACATTTTCTTTGTATAATCAAATTTAATTAATTAACTCTGTTCGATCGAGCAACGATGTTTATCCATTCGAGGCTCGCGGCAACAAATCGGCCGTTCGTCGCGGAATTATGGCTCGAGGAAAGCGTAATGGAAGGTGCTAATTCCCGAGCCACAATAGCTTGAATTACGCACGATAAGCGTGCGATGGAGGGCGCGCTGGATGGTGGCTGGAGAGAAGAGGAGGACAAGACCCGACAATGCGCGCCTGCGTACAACAGGTGCGCGGGATAATAGGTAATACCGGCGATGGACTTCCGGTCGGTATCCTCCATTGAAACGGGGATGCAATTAAGTGTCTTTTTAAAAGGCCTTTAAATCAATGCAACGCGTCCTGGCGCGCGGAAACAGCTGCGAATGCCTCTCTTCCCGCCTCTAATCCCTTCCTTCTCAAACTCCCCCCTCCCCTCCACCGATTCCCCCCTGCATTTATAAGCCGTGATTAGTGACACCGCCGGGTAATCTGCTGCCAGTGTGCACTATTAAAGTGTGGTCTGTTAAAAGAACACAATCTCCTGACACTCATCTCTACTTCTTGCCGCGTGTTTGATTAATGGATGTTATATACTTTTTATTATTATAATATAAATATTGTATACAAATTCCGTGAAACCATGACGTTATAATTGATTAATACTCTGCTGAATTAGTTTAACTTCGATTGAGACATCTTGAGAATATGTGCGTCCCTACGAAGATAATAAACAGATGACCTACAACATACGCCGAGGTGAGAGATAATAGAATCATGTTGCCTGCTTCTACGGGGGTCTATCTATCTCGGGATACTCAGAAGAGATAGGGCAGGAATGTCGCCGGGATTCACGTGTTGATTCTGACCCTGTCCGCTCGTGGTTTCTACAAAGCTATTCTCGTTAAAGATTTTTTGAAAATCGTAGTACGATATCCTCCTAAATAAAGATGTAAGAGATTTTTGTGCTATAATTAAATATTTATAATTAAATATAAAAATTGGACGATACAATATTATTTTTAGTTTCAAAAGAAATTGATAAGAGATTCTTTATAATGCATAAGAGACTCCTTATCAAATTTTCGCTATTTAATTATTAAAATAATTATTAAAATAAATATTATAATAAAAAATATTAAAATAAAATATATTAATTATTAAAATAAAAGTAAAAATAAAATATTTTGTTAACAAAAATTAGATTATTATAAGAATAAAATAATATTTAAATTTATTTGACATAATATATTAAATGATTGGGAATATTGACTGATGTTAAATTCGAATTAAATAATATTAAATTTATTTTAAATATTCCATGACATTCGTTTGAATTAAATTAAAAAATGGCGTGTATTTTTAAATTCAGAATCGAACGATAACTATAATAATAGAAATAACCGAGAATTTAATATATTTAATTTAGAAAATCTACGCTTTTTTCCCTCCATATTAATTTCGTCAGAATATTGATAAAATCAATCTTCGACGAAGTGGAAACGACCGGTATTCGTTGTTCCACGACCGAAAGGATACCTCGCGATCAGAGAGGTCGAAGCACTAGGGGCACAAGATTATCGACCACGAAATCTGCATAGGCAAAAGTCGTGAACCATTAAAGTCGTCGGCTTAAAGGCGATTTTACGGCGCCCATAAAGCATTACGGGATCCCGTGATGGAATTAGTATTACGTAAGAATCACGATGCGGGGCGCTCGCGGGGGACAGCAGGTGCCTCTCCTCGACATTGCGTGAAATAATAAACGTCATCCCCTTGTCTTATTCGTCCCTTCAGAATGCAAGCATTGTCGCACACGTGCATCTGACATTCAACTTCGCAGCAATATTTGCTATGAAAATGAAAGAATCTTGTAACATGATTTATATATATATAAATCAGCTGATCAGCTGATCAGCTGATTCTCCAAGTAAGGCTCTGATTAGCTGATCAGCTGATCTATTTTGTCTTAAAGATTTTTAATATTAAATATTAAAATAAAAAATTAACTAAATGCAATCAAAAAATCCTAATTAAGGAGTTGATGTTTTACAACTTCTCGCTATTATGGTTACGAAATATTATTAATACACTATTAAAAAATTTGTGTTTTATTAGTGACGGGATTTATTTATTAAAATTTACAGAAAAAATATTGATTTTATTTTAATAAAAGTAATCAATAATATTTCCTCAAATTAATTTTATCATTAAAAATATATTGATTTTATGAAAAATTTATTTCAAATTAATATAAAGTTTGAATTCATTTTATATTGAAATATTAACATAGTGTCTTATTACATTAAATTAACATAAAAAATTTGTGTGGACAAATATAACGTCCAAAAATTCGAAGATCCAATATGAAAGGTACAATGTGATCAGAAATATCGAAGAAAATTGTTGTATCCACAACCGGACAGAGGGACACGTGCATAAGATTTCATAGATATCCACGATATGAGATCCATGGAATTCTATCTGTCACCGATTAATAATCCCTTCTTGGATAAATTCTCTTTCTCTAACTACATCCCGCGGTGAGGAGAACACATTGATATCCGCATCTTTTTTATCTTTAAGGCATATCCAAAGAATTTTACGATCCTGATCGACTATGAACTCGTATCAATGAAGGAATAAATAATATTAACGGATGAGCCACGTGTTGTAAGAAGACTGGATAATCCCCTATGAAGACAGCGGGTGGTAAAGCATTTCGTGGCGATATATGGAAAGGTCCACCCGATGAAAACTACCGTGAATTATTGAGAACGCGGCATAAATGTTCGGCGGAATCAGTTCTAAGAGAGCGATCTTAGAACCTCCATTCGGATCGCGACCACCTGCAAAGTGAACGATAAGAGAATGTTTTTGCCTTTAAAATGTGAGCATTTCGAAATGGAAGAGAAAGTCTATGACTCATATCTTAAGTTGCTAATAAAATTGCATACGCTAATCAAACGCATGGAAATATGAAACCGTTCAACGATATTCGATGAAGAGAGATATATTTTATTTTCGCATAGCTCTAGCGAATATTCGGATTTTTTAATTTAATTTTATTTTTTTTACTTTTTTTAATTTTTTTTTGTATTTATTTTATTTATTTATTTTATTATTTTTTTATATATTTTATTTTTTTATATATATTATTATTTTTTTATAATTTTATTAATTAATTTAGTATTTAAATATCATTTTCTCGAATAAATTTGAATATCACTTATTAATTTGAAATTTATTAATTTATTAATTTTATTATTAATTTGAATTTAATATTATTCGAACATTTAATGTCGTTTAATATTTTATTTCGAATAAATTTAAATATTATTTTAATAATCCAATTTTTGCTAACAAAATATCACTTTTCGATTTTTTAGTAAAAATTTTATAAACGATCCCTATAACACATATAAAGAACTCCTTATCAAAACCAAAAATCCTCGCAAAAACACGCGGGCTAACCGGCGTAAAAAAAATTAACCGCTTCCGATACAAGCGCGCCGTAATAAACGCGGATTTATCGCACGATTCTGGCGGAAATAATGGCGGCGCCAAAGTGAATCGTTCGCCACTCAGGCAAAACCTGAAGAAGTCCGTATAATTTAATAAAGAAATCGATGTCTCCCCGCGGGACAATTTCGGCCGCGGATCGCACGCAGTCATCGTGAAAACTATCTGTCCGCAAATTGTATCGGAGGGGCGACGGGGGGAGGGGGAGCGGCGATAAAAAAGGGCAGGCGCGAAGAAGTTGCGGAGGAAATCTTGCGGACGGACGATTGACCGCATCTCGAGGACGAGGATTCGCGGCGGAAATCGAGTATCATCGTCGTCATTCTCGAGCCGAGTCGGCTTGAATAATATACGAGCTATTCATCTTAGGAGGAGATATAGATCTGTTTTTTTTTTTTTTTCTTTTTTTTCCTAGATCCAAGGTTGATCAAAATTCTAAATTTTTTGGACAAAAATCCGGCAAAGATCTTTTCTATTAAAAATATTAAAATAAAAAGATGGAAAATCTTTTTAGCTTTTCGTCAATTTGAGAAAGTATTTTTTAATTTAAGTTTCATTCGAAATATATATAAAATTCGTAAGAGATTAGACATAGCAAATCAATTAATTCTTTTCTTATTAAACTAAAAGTTAATATAATTAAAAAATAAAATTTCACATCATAACTTGATTTAAAATAGACTTTATCATTATATTAATTATACTTTTTTAAATTCTAATTATTAATATAATTTATTAATTAAAGAAAATTAAAGATCTTTTGCATAAAATCATACCATAAATGTAGTTTCTGCCACTTAATTCCACTGGAAAAAGCCCGGGGATAATAAAAACCGGGATTTACTATATGGTTTTATTGGTCCGCTCAGTGGACTTTTCCGGGCAACCCCCCCCCCCCTCCGGCCCGCGAGACAGAGAAAATATTTTAATTATTTTAATGAAATTTTCCAAACCCATCCTCCCCTTTCCTCGACGATTTTAACGGCGATTCTTTGGCGTTGGTGACGTTGATTTATGCTTCCAGGAAATAAAGCGCAAAGGGAGGGCGGCTTTACGGTATTCCGTAAAGCCGCCGTAGGTGTCGGGCCTTTCCTGCAAATAGGCGGGGGGGGGGGCAAAGAGAGGGGGGGAGGATAAGGAACCGGTACAAGGCCGGTCGGTTTTTGCCACTAAACAGGATTATCGAAATAACGCGAAATCGATTCTCGCACGCTCGCTGTGAAACTCTGTGTGTGCCCCCCCTCCCCCTCTCGTGATTGCAACGGCAAGAAGGTGCGGCGAGAAGACGCGGAGGAGCCTGCACGCGAACGGGCGTTTTTAATTTCGCGTCGAGCGCGTTTTTCTGCAATTGCCGCGGCGATCGCGGCATTTTCTTCATCGCGCAGTCATCATCATCATCATCATCATCATCATCGTGCGTGCGTGCGACGCATCATCAGCCCCTTCCTCGCAGACGAAGAATTGTTTCTTATTCGTATGCGGAAAAGTCCTCTCGACATGGAATAACGAGAGAAAGAAAAATATTTCGCGGGACATGAAGGGGAGAAAAAGGTTTTTTTTTTTTTTTTTTTTTTTTTTTTTTTAATCGGGATTTGTCAACTGATAATAAAATTACTGATGACAACGTTTATTAGGAGATGCGATAAATATTTATAAAAGTAACTATGATAATTAATTGCTGTTACCGATACCACGATATATCGGTAGTCAAAAGGTTCTAATAACCGCTCGTTGTTTTGGACTACGATTTAATCACGGCAGAGCGAATCCATTGCATCGTAATAATTGCGAAATGAAATTGGAAGTGGCCGTAACATCGGAATCGTCCATCGCGAGACGAAAGAAATCTCGATTAAGGTTCGCAATAACGCACGTTAAGAGACGCCGTCAAGGACGAGCGGCAGATATATATATATATGTGTGTGTGTGTGTGTGTAGAAATTACCCCCGGCTATTCGGCTATTTTCTACGGCAATAACGATTATCTCTGGCGCAATTTCCGCCGGTCGCGATAATAAAGCAGCCTAACCGAGGCACGATAAAGCGGAGCAATAACGATGACGAGGGACGTGAAACGGTTTACGTCACGCAGATCGCTCGATCTCTTTCTTTCTCTATCAAATTTAGAATATTACTAATTACTCACTGACTCATGTATCTCGGCAAAAAGTCCTCTTGCATGTAAAAACGCGATTCCTCTAAAAAGATTTTTACATGGAACGACGACGTGAGAAATATCACCTGATTTTGACAGAAATTTTTTTATATCTTTATTTTTTTATTTTGACTGCGGTAATTTATTTTTTCTATGTTGAAGACTTTTATATGTTAATTTATTATTAATTTCATTATTAATTTATTATTCTCCCCATGACAATTAATTATCAAAATAACTGTCATGGAGAAAATAATAAATTAATAAAAAAATAAAAAATAAATTAAAATGTTTTTTTTTTTTTTAATTTTTACGATGGATGTTCGAGTGTAATCGCTCTAGTAAGTTTTATCTCCGATAAAAATTCACGCAATAAGAAAGAAAACGTGTGATTTCCCCGAAGCGAAATAATATGCACGTGGAACGAATCCTGAAAGGTTCATTGTGATTTTCAACGGTCGAATCGAATCAGTGAACTCGGTCTGAACTTGACGGAACGCAATACCTTCCCTTCTTTCTCTCTCGTACTTGACGAGCGTATCGTTATAGCCTCCAGTACAGCTCGGCCTCGTTATAGCACTGTCTCGTCTATCAAATGCAGAGCCAGCATCCTAAAGTAAGATCTAGTTACGCTGACCTGACACCTTCTGAACACTGTTTCTCAGAGTGCGCGATATGCATTATCGTAAATTATTATGAATTATTATGAAATCGTAAATTGCAGAAAATTATTCAAGTAAGAGTAATAAATTGATTTATTTTCTACGAATACGTGAGAGTGTACGTGAATATCTACGTATAAGAGTAAATATTATTTTTAAATATTTAACCGCTGATTTTATTATAAAAATATTTTAAACTGTAAAAAAAAAAAAAAAAAAAAAAAAAAATACTAGAAAATGAAAAAACCCTTTTTTTCCTATTTTTGACATTTCTTTTTTTTTTTATATATATCAGCACTTATATATCAATCTGTTCTATTAAAATTGAGACAAATCGAGAAAAAATAGAAAAATTTATCGCTGGCTGTCAAGTAGCCCTCTTACCCAAGGAACCGCGTAATAAGGACGTGGCGCACCTTCGCAAGCAAAACGAGAGGAGCCCACCACACATATCGTACTTGCATTTTAAATGCAACATCTCTCTGGGGGGAGTTCGGGGCGAAAAATCGACCGTCCAATGACTCTTCCTTCTGATTTCTTCGCCCCGCTCGCGGCTGCCTTACCGGCGACGATTAATCTTCCCTCGCTGATTCCCGACGCGAGATTTAACGATCGATGCTTTTTATCATCGCGGGTGGTGGCTTTTTTTTTTACGCGACGAAAATGGCAGGGGCGCGAGCAAGACACGATTCTTCGTCAAATTCTCCGTCGATACTGACTTCAAAATGCGTTCAAAAACTACAAAAACCACAAACGCGATAAGTGTTTTAATTTTTTATACATTTATATATTCCTTTAATTTAATCTCGAATGATAAGGACTTAAAAGTAATAAAATTTTTTGTTCTCTAATCTTCAAATCATTTTTTTTTTTTTTTAAATGCTCTGACTCTTCGAATCGATTTCTATCTTTTAGTCTATAAAATATTAAAAAATATGAGAAATGTATATTAAATTCTTATTTAAGTGTCTCGCAAAGCGCTTTAAAATAAGAGGATCGCTTTAAAATCGACAGATTAATTAACTTTCCGGGTTTATTATCCTCGCATTATTATTGTCCTCTGTGTTTCTGCCACGTGATTGAAACACGCGCGAGAAGGTGGGCTGGGCGCAATAAAAACTCGAACTTTTGCAATCGCGACCGACTGAGAGATTACGACCCCTTCTGTCTCTCAGTTCGACAATTAAGAGAGGCATTAATCACTTTAATTACTTGTCGAGCCAGCCACGAGCGTTTGGCTTAACGGTAATGAATAATAAATACTACGATACCATCGATCATTCGACATGTGTAGCAAGTCGGGCTCAGCCCGAGAAGCCCGTCTCCGATTGTAATTTGTTCGCCCATTAATCCACCGCCGGCATTAATAAAGTCCAATGAAATGGCCGATCAAAAATTAAGATCTTTTCGCTGTCCCTTTCGCACGTTATCGAGACCAAATGCGATGTACGAGAAGACGTTCTCTTCTTCTTCTTCTTTTTTTTTTTTTTTTTTTTAATGCCACATTATTTATTATGTGCTTATGTTTAAATACTATAGGATGAGGATTTTATGATATAACTGAAAGTAATATTTTGATGAAAGAAAAAAATTTTTATTTAGGTCGTATAAGTAAGGATAGCAACCAGCGGAGCGAATTCTTTTCCCTTCCTTCTCCCGCCATTTGTCTCAACTAACTTTATTATTTTTCTACGGTAACGAGATGAGTAATGAGACACGGTCTGCCCTTAACTTCTCTTCGTAAGCGAATCAAAAGCTCAAGAGCTGGCGAGGCGAGAAGATTTACAACGTTACGCGATTTTTTTTTCTCCCCTTTTGTTTCTTTTCCTAACTACATCTTTTCTCATTACGACAAGCTGTGCTTCTAACAAATTGGATCTCCTGGTGCAAAAAAAAAAAAAAAAAAAAAAATAGAGATCGATTTGGAATTAGAACAATCAGAAAAAAAATAACTAGATTTGACGATTAAAAAATATATAAATGCATAAAAAAATAAGCGTATTTGTATTAAATATATAAATATTTTTCTAATTTAATTAAGATAAATTAAAATAAATAAATCAAGCTAATAAATTTTAAAATTAAAATATTCTAAATATTTTAAATAAATTATATAAAAAAAAAAATATTTATTTAAAATTGCTGACATAAATTAATACAATCATAAATTAATTAGTAATGTTATTAAACATGAAATCAATCAAGGTACATCACAAAATATCTTCGTAATTAATTACAATATAAAGTATAACAAAGCGCGTTGACAAAGATCATCTTTTAATCGAAATAATCTGCAAAATGTCATCTTTAACAAAAAATCGAAAGATGTCATCTTTAACAAAAAACAATATCGAAAAACGGAATTGCAAAAAAATTATAAAAAAAAAAGAGATGACGAGAGGAGAGAGGAATTGGCGAAAAGAAGGCTTCAGAGCTGCGGCAATTAACTTTCCCTAATAAAGTGGCGGTTCATTTCGGAGTCGAAATTAATTTCTCCGCCGCGATAACGACAATCTCCCCGCTCCAAAGTCTCTTCCTCCCGATCGATCGGATCGATTTTTAACGCGGGGTAGCGTTAATAAGAAACGATCGAGAGATTGATCTCGGCTAGTTGCACGAAGATGAGGAATCCTCGTGACTTGCAACGTACGCTAAACTCAAATACAGAGAAGCACGTTGTTTGCTATCTCTGACGTTCCTTGTTTATCACGGTTATTTATTTTTTTACGCACATCATTTATATAATATTTTAAGATAATTTATTATTATTCATTATTTATATATTAATATTTATTATTTACATTTACGTAATATGTATAATATTCTAATACATTATAATGTATATAATACGTATAATATTTATATAGCATATTTAGGTATATATTTAATATTTATTATTTATATTAATATTACAAGACAACGGTGCTAACAATTCTAAAGCAACAAGATTTTTGAACTAAAAATAATTTTTTTTTTCCAATCAAATAAATATATTTTAATTTTGACTTTTTTTTACTTAAATAAATAAATATATAATTAATAAAATTTGTTCAAGATTGTAACGCGAATGCCAGGAATCCAATACGAGTGGCCTGATCGAACAAGAGACATAAAGAAATACGACGAAGCCGATATCAATATCGGGTTTATCTCCATCTTCTTGCTAGACAGAAAGACAGAGCGGTCGATATACATATATATGTACGTATACACATGCGTGTTTATCTGTCAAACCGGCTTGTCTATCTGTCAAAATTCTTCTACCGAGCTTCTTCAATCGTCATCCCGCTATTATCCGCGGGGATCTATCTAGGATTGTCCCTCGCATCTCTCACACGCCCGTACGCATAACGGTATAACGATATAACGACGGATATCAAATGGCCATGTATCGTTCCACGCGGAAGAAAATTATCGATCCCGGATGAAGATCCTGACCAGAGTGCGCGATGCCTCCTCGATTCAAAGGAATATCAATGACTTTGACCTCCGCGGATGACAATGAATCGAGCGCTTGACTTATGACTGAACTGTCATTACAAAGAGTGTATCAAATGTGTAATATTTTATTATATGTATATTATAAATATATAATTCCAGAAAATTTTTTTGAGATTTAGTTGACCTCTTTTTTTATTTCAATCTTATTCCCATTTTATTGGGAATTTTAATCGCTTATTGTTTTTCTTATTTACGATATTAAAAAACAATATTACACCTACAATAATAATGCTTATATAATATTTAAAAAGAATTTAATTTATATATATATATATATATATATAAAGTACTTGCGTATGTCTGTCAAAAGATATTACACAAAAAAGTTTTTCCATCAAAAGATATTTTAATTAAAGAGTAGATTAAATATATTGTATAAAAGAATAATATAATGTTGCCACTCGATGACATTATTCTCTCTTCTATAAAAAATATTATTATAAAAAAAAGAAAAAAATTACTATTTTAAATCCCTATATAACTTAAAATCATTTATTTGAAAATTTGCATAATTATTTTATCGTAATAAAGTGATAGAAAATAATCATCAACAGGACAATGTAACTCGCAAGTACAAATAATAATAATTATTATTATTATCCGCCATGTCAAACAGTAATTCTCTAGAGATCAAACTTTCCCGGGGATATCGCGGAAGATCTAATTAAATGAATATCTGGCCCGAATACCGATCATGTGATCCAAAGTCAATCTGACGATCGTGCGAGAGGTGCATGAATACAACGGATTCCGCGTTCATCATTTTACAAATATCGTAAGAAAATAAATTTAAAACTTTACTAAGCTCTCGAATAACAGTCCATTTCTTATTAAAAAAAAGGATTTTTAATTAGCTTCAGAATAGATTGCAAATAATGTTTCAAATTGCATTATTTATTGTACCTATTTTTTATTTTTTTATTACTTTTTTTGTTTTTTTATTTATTAATTATATTTTACTATTATTTCCCTAATATTTTCCTATAATTTTTTATTTATTTTCCCATTACTTCATAAACTTTATAAACTAATTAATCAATAAATAGAAAGAGGTAAAACTCTTCATTAATATTCATAAAAACAAAATGTCAACGATAAGAATATCTATGCAACAGGTTGAGCCACAGATGAAGAGAACAAAGAATTTTGATAGTCAAACAATTAATGATCTTCAAATATAATATAATATAATATAATGGAAAAAGACGAAATAGTAATCGCGGATTAACTTCTTTGACAGCGGTTTTTCGAATATGTAGGGTAGCGATGCCATTTTATGCTCCCGCAGAGCGGAGGGCGGCAGGAGATAGCGGTACCGTAGATTCAATCCGTGCCAGGTAACCACACCGGGCCCACAACAGAGGCCGAAGGTCGCATCGGACATGAACACGCCCGATAGAGAGAAAGAGAGAGAGAGAGAAAGAAAGAAAAGCCGGCGACCTACCTATCTTGCTTGAACCGCCGTTGCGCGTGTATATTTCGTACTTATCTCCTCGTCTTCCCCCCCCCCCTTCCCCCCTTTTACTTTTTCCTTCAACGACCTCATCCCTCATCGCAACGGCGATCGATGGCGAGAGATATCCCATCTCTCGTTTTCCGAGCGCCCGCAACAACGATAATTAAGTTAACTGTCTTGAAATCGGATTCGCGAGACGTGAGGATAACCCGGCACACCCGGTACACGCTCGACCGACACTTGCGGAGGCTGACAGATGAGAGATCATCGAACGGGAGTCACGTAGCGAGAGATTTAATTTGCCGAGACCTGAAGCTGGTTACTTTCGGTTCGGAGGAAGTATAAAAGCTACTTGAGATGAGAAGACAAGAGAGCATCACCTTTTATATCTTTCTCTCTCGCGATATTGAATTATGATTGATAAAATTGATAGAATTCAATGAAAAAGTATTAAAATAATTGAATAATTCTGTAAAAAAAATATTTGATATTAATAAAAATTAATATCAAATATGTCTTTGCGATATCTTTTGTCAACGCTCGGAGAATTAAATATTATTGGAAAAATTGACGCCATGTCGAAAAGATTATCAAGCTACGCTCGATTAATCATCGCGCAGAAATACATCACGCGCCCTTTTTTCTCGTTGAGATTACACGCCGAGTCGACAGTATAAATACCTCTTTCCAATAATGCGAATCTGTTAACGAGTCGGCGAAGATACTTCAAATTTGAATAATTATCTCTATGGACAAATTAACGGCAGGCACATTAATTGCGATGTAATTCAGGAAGAGAAACAAAAGCGCGCGATGGAAATCATCTCGTGCTCCATATATATAGATTTCATATTTTTTCGTGTGAGAAAACTCGAGGAGAGAAAAATCGAAAACGGGGGCGAAAGAAAATTGAAGGCCCGACAAAAACTTGGGCGTTTATTGTCAGAGAAAGGAGAGGAGAGCGTAAAGATCGATTAGGACAAACATAAATTAAGGATAACGAGACGCCATCCGCCGCTGGACCGATAATACCCACCCATTTAAGACCGTTAGCGGACAGTCGGCGTAATGGCATTCCGTTCTATGGCGGATAATTAAAGATGCGCGACGCACTTCCGCCGCAAAAAGTATCCCCGTATATACGATCTTTCACGCCAGTCTTCCCCTCTTCATCGCTGAGCCTTAAAATATCGTTTTAAGTTATAGCCTGCTTACGTAATTGCTACCTTTTCGGTATGGGACGCTGTTCGTGATAACATGTGTTCGCCTGATAACGATGGTAATTAATTAGCGATTATGATATCGCGATGTTTCGATCAATATAAATACAATCAATAGAACCTTTTCGCACAAAGAGACGATTTAAATAAAATGAAGCTAGCAAGAAAGATCGAACCATATTAAGGACAAGTCCTATATTCAATCTAGCATAAAAATTTCGTTAAAAAAGAGAATTAATTAATATTTGTTTTACCTAATACATATGTTTTATGTCAAACAAATAATGTGTGAATTATTTGATTATAGGAAATACAAGGTGTTCCAGACCAAGTTAATGAAATTTTAAAGTCTTATAAGAAATTGAATTTGGAACAAAGAAGTTCCTATAAACATAGGAACTTTTTTGTTCCATATTCAATTTCCTACAAGACTCTAAAGTTTCATTGACATAATCTGAAACACTCTTATAATAGTTAAAAAATGTAACAAAAAGAACGATGCATAATTCTGTGCGTTTTGATACTTCTTTCTCTTTCTAGTAGTAATCATGTAATTTCTTTCGTCGAATGTGCAAGATATCTTTTCACCAGATTATCTGGTATTCTTTCGAGGAGAGGCGTAGGTAGTCCCTCGTTAAGACATTTACGAGCGTTTAATCATCAGACAGGCCATCCAAGTCCACAGTTTCTACGATGAAGTTTACGGAGATAAAAGAGAGAGGGAGAGAAGGATAACCTGTTTAAAGGCACTACATAATGCTTTCGGTGTTCGGGGCATATCATTCTCCATTAAACTTATCAGAGACTGGCAAAGGCCCTTTATTACCAGCCAATCAGATAGCCATTAGATATTTCCAGCGAGACCGAACCGGTCTCTTCTCTCAATACAGGTTGCGTTTTATGATCTTGGGTTCACTCATGACGATATCAGTGAGATATCAATCCATATTTCAGGAGACCAGAAGTCGCTCGTGATATCTTTCCTCGGGTAATAAAATCTGACGCGATAACAGTACTCTTCTTTAAGTTCAAAACTCACGAAGCAGCTACTCTCGATGATGCTGACAATGAATCTCGCGTGAAACCGAGGCGCGGGTCATCATCGATAATTAAACCATGACCGCGGGATTCGATCGATGACTTACAAATCGCGAGAAGATTCCACTTATAACTCGTTAATCAGCACCGATGATGACCGCGTAGAGCAATATATCGTCGGCCAGGAGGTTCGGGCCAGTTGCATATTCCCAATACGAGTACGAGAGAGAGAGAGAGAGAGAGAAAAGTCACGTAGAATCTGAAGTGACCTGACCCGACCTCCAGAAAGGCGGCGAGCGACTCCGCCAAAACCAATCAAGTGTGGCTCGGGAATGCCGTTTCGCTCCCGAGGTCTTCGACTTCCATTCGCGGAATGAACTCGAAGAGCCTTTCTCTCACTTCCCCGTTCACATCCCTTCTCTTGCACCTTGGCTCTTCACAGCTGGCTCTCGCTCCGTCTTATTAGGCACTCGCCGTCTATGCATCAGGGCATACCCTGTTCGCACTCCATTTTCTACCCGGCACGAGCAATTTAAAGCCTTAATTGAGATTCTACCGAAGCGCGTCCTTGATGAGTTCATCCTTGGTGGATGCTGGTCCACTGATATTCTTACGATTAGACGTGGATTAGGTTCCTAACAATTTTCTCGCGACTCGCGGACGTCCGGCTTGTACGAAAACAACTTCATCATCCTTCTATCATCCCTACAGCAATTGTTTGCCGTGCGTTCGTCGACACAATTCCCGTATCAGTCATTATCCGATACGCGACCGTAATTAATTAATCGGCCACCCGGATGATGGTGGTGGCGCGATATATGGGCGATTTTGCCCGAGGTAGACACCACGCCCCAAACACCGTTGCGTTCGCGATCCCGCCTCGGCGGGAGACAAATTGGACGAAGAGGGAAGGAAGCGCGCACCTAGGATCATTATTATCACGGGCCGCGATAATGATCGACTGATTGTGACCCGCGGCCGCTGATCCTAGAGCGCCTCCCAAGACCCGCTATCCCTGACGTAGGGACCGCTGGATAAGACCGTGAACCTTGGTGGGGGCGCGCGTGAGCGTTATTACAAATCACTGTGATTTCCTTGACAATCGATGCATCGCCGTTGGCGAGGGAGAGATTATCGAGGACCCCGATGTGCGTCCATGATTCACTCCGGGTCGTGATTGGTGACCGACACTGTATAAGAGGTTGGCTTACGTAAGGTTGCGTAGTTGAGAATTTATCTTGTTAAAATTTTCTCTTGTTAAAAAATATTTCAGTTAAAATTTTTGTGTTAGATATAATATATCCATAATATGTTAAGTTAAAATTTGTGTGGGCCATTTGAGACACGTGATGTTAGGATTAATACACTTTTTCCAATTCCAGTCATATTTTTAACAATTGTCTAACGAGATTATTAATTTTATTACGATAGTCCAATTTATTCAACATTTTCGATATCCTTATAAATCATTTTTGATCGCCAATAATGCTGTTTTAAATATTCCAAAAGAGCATACAAAACCTGCCTTCTCTTCTCGTGGAGGCCTCTCTCTATATACAGCAGAATACAAAGTATTTATTTTATATGGCAAACGCACCCTAGGTGCACGCCTCGGTGAAGAGAGCGTATGTGACCCCCGGAGGGCATGATTTATGACGAGTTCGGTTAATTACCACGAGACCGGTCCGGATGCGCAACGAGATATCACAGATATTGATTCAATTATTGAGATTAATGGCCGCGAGATTGTGACGACTCGGTGGAGAACCGTCGTGATTTATCACTACAAGGCAATGCGAGGAACAACCATCGTCAGCGTCATCGTCGTCGAGAGTAAGGGACACCTGGTGTATCGGATCCGAGTATCCTGGATCCCGGCTAAACGTGTCAACGGGTAGGGATCTGATTTACTCTCGTTTGGGTCCCCTTCGATAGTCGTGACTAATCTCCGCGATCGAGTTAACCGTGAGACTCACGACGACGACGCGGCGGTGTCTCTCAGGTAGGAAGGCGATAGATAATGATAAAAGATTCTCAGGTAGCGCGACTGAGAGCCGTCAATGAGGTTGGCTCGAGAGTCGGCGAAAGTGAAAAAGATTCACGTCCAACGTGTTGTCTCCTCGCGAGGATCAAGCTTCTGAAGTAATTAGCTTCTCGCTGCTGTTCGCATTAATTGATACCCAAAATAAGATTATTACAAATGAATAGTAGAATAAAAATTCTCCACACACTTATTTTTATAGCTTTATAATATACAAAGTTGAAAAATTTGACATATATTGTCTATCCCAAACGTCCCACACAAACTTTTGTGTTCATTTAACATAATGGATATGTCAAATGATGACACTTCAATAGCAATTTTAAATAAATTTTGTATAAAATCAATATATTTTTAATGACTAAATTAACATCAAAAAAATTTATTGACTGTAGTCAATCGGTCTCACTACTATTGCAAAATAAAATCAACATTTTTTTTCTGTCAACTTTAATGGATAAATCCTGGCATTAATAAAAAACATAAATTATTGTGTAAAATTATAAATATGTGAACATTATTATTTTTACACTTTTTTCAATTGTTTTAACAATTTCATATTTAAATTCAATTAACACAACAATAATATGTTAAACACGTGTTAAATATTTGACACCATTTTAACAAAAAAAGCATATTTTTTAACAAGAAAACATAATTTTTCCAACTGTGTAGAATTATTTTTCATTAATATACAAAAAAAAATTAAAAAAATGAAATATGCGGATGATATTAAGGAGAAGGGGAATGGTGAGGGATTTAAGGCTATTCAAAAGAAAGATTGCCATCATTACGAAGGTAGCGAATACTGGTATGATTATTCACGCGAGAAAGAAAGCGACAGATAATTTGGCGAATAACTTCGAGATCGTTCAACGTATAATTATGCCTCGCGAATTAATTGCTCTTTCGCTTCTTGTCGCGGGAGAGGAGTATCTATCTCGTTCGTAAAATCCATAGACGAAAAAGTGCGAAAAAGCAAAAAGGAGAGGCGGAGTTGACAAGGGTAGTGGGAAATGAGGCATTACGGAGCCAAACGTAATTAGACTCGATCGCGATAATGAGAAGCTTAGTTTTTTTTCTCATCTCGGAGGTAGTACTTCTCCTCATTAAGTGGAAGTATGACCTTCTCTCGTTAGTCGAACTTGAATGCTTTCTTTCGTCCGTTGCACACGAGTTTGTGCCTCAAGTGTCGTTGATAATCGTGAGATCGACTCCGCGCCAGCCAATTCGATCAAGCTCGGATCGAAAATTCCGTTCTTCGATTTTAATTCGCTCTAAAATTAATTTTTAATTTTTCCTAAAATATCTCTCTTGACTTTCATGCTCTTGCAAAATCGCATATTTCTCGCGGACAAATATTTTTTTCGCAGACACAATGTACGGGGGGGGGAGAGGGGAGGGGGGGATAGACGTTGCTTTGCAGGACGTTGTCGAGATAGGGAACCAAATTGCTGTGCGAGTGAAGTAACGAGTAACTATGGCGGGATCCAATTCAAATTTAACTCGTGATCACCGCGATTCAGGCAAACGTGTAATAATCAACGATTTCGAAGGGGGCAGCGTGCAAGAAGGAGCCCCATTGTCTTTGCAAAATTATCATGACACCCTCGGGGCGCACGATCGATCTACGAAACGAGCACCTTCGACTCTCGATCAACAAGATCGTTCCTACGGTCCGCAGAGACTATCGAACAATAATAAAGTAAATTTCCTTACTTCTTACAATGCCTCATATTGAAATATTTGATTGTCCGTCCAAAGAAATCTACTTCATAAATAAATATTTCTAGCTTGATATTAATATTAATATTAATATTTTGTAAATGTTCCCTACAAATTTGATTATTTAGTGCGATAAAAATTTATATATGCTATTCTTTTTTTCGAAAATTACATAAGTATTACAAATTATTTATATCTAATTGAAAAAAAAAAGATTTAGCGCCCCTGTTGAAATATTATCAACTTTTTTCTATAAATATTTAAAAAATATATTTAAATATAAATATTAAAAAAGAAGCAAATATTCATGAGCATTTCTTTATTGAAAGATTAATGTGTGAAAATATTTTTTTCTTGCGACTTGACATGTGGTTCACGAAACAAGAAAATTGCGCTCGTTGCACATTGTTACGTTAACGGATAATCGAGAGAGAGAAAGAGAGAGAGAGAGAGAGAAAGAGAGA
>JBCEZV010000005.1:2234436-2246843 GCA_039654365.1 Cataglyphis livida
TATATATATTTATATAAAATTATAATCTTAATTATATTATTATTATATCAATTTTTTATTGAAAAATAATGATTAATTACATAATAATAATTTTATAATAATTATGATTACTTTTTTCATAAATTTATATAAAAAATAAAAAACTATATTAATCTTCTTATATAAAAGCAAATTATTATTATATTAATTATATTATTATTATATCAATTTTTTATTGAAAAATAATGATTAATTGCATAATAATAATTTTATAATAATTATGATTACTTTTTTATAATAATTCGAGATAAATTACGCTGGGACAGGACGACAATGTGTACGCACACTGCGTCGCGATATCCTCGCCTCCGTATCCAATGCGGATCTGACTTTCAGGCGGTACGAAAAATGTGAGGTCGTGCTACGTCATCCTCGGTAATTTCAACGAAATTGTATCATCGAAGAAACTTGGTTCTCTAGAGTATTCCCGCACGAATTATTCGGCAGAAATTTTAAGAGTACGAAGGAGAACATCGCGACTCGACGCACCTCGAATACACATCATTCGGATCCTAACTTAGGTCCTCGCCCCGCCCACCCCCCCACCCCCCCCCCTCGCACTGCATCGAAGACACCGTGTGTCGAGAGCACACGCTCGATTCGTTCTGGATTCGACGCCGCAGACCCGGTTTACGACCGCGACTCACCCCTTCCCCCTCCTCATCCTCCTTTCCGTCCAAGGTGACGACGAGAGGTCGCCGACGCGACCCCCGCACGCGCTGAAAGCGAGCGCGAAAGAAAACCACCATCCTCCGGAATAGTACCATCGAATGGGGCCCCTAGGGTAGGGGTATGCACTTAAGGCCGCATTTGTATGCGACCCCGCGCACTTTCTTGCGCACGCACGCACGCATGTCGATCCCGTTGTACCCTTAAATTGGCTATTTCCACGAAGGGGAGGGGTGGGGGGGGGGGGGGAGACGGGCAGACCATGGAAAGAACTCGGCGACTCGGGAATTCGTCTCATAGAAATCAGACTGTCCTTTGTCAGCTTCCCGAAGAGGGAGAGGGGAGAGAGAGGAGAGAGGGGGGGGGAGGGGAACGTAACTCCATTGGACGCGGCTCGTCGCGGACGTTTCTCGCGAAGACCAATTTCCACGTCGTCAACAATGCGTCCTGGTCTCGAAAGCCAGCCGGCGAAAAGCGCGCGCTTCGTCGAAAGATCAGACGCCCTTCGAATACCTTCGTCGCGCGACGTCCATTCAAGGTGCTCAGGTGCTCGTAATTCACAATGGCATTCGGACGACAATTACAATTCCGTGAATCTAAATGAGGATATATCCCCTCTCCTTTAGAATCACTCTCCTTTAGAAATTAGTAGTAATATGTTCGTAATATAATTATAATTATAATTAATATTATACTGTAATAATATTAATATTATATAATTATAATATAATATTATGTAATTGTAATAATATTAATATTATATAAATGTAATATTATTACATAATATTAATATTAATATTTATAATTATATTAATATCAAAATTCTAATTGTAACTGTAATTATATAATTTTATATAATACACTGAATTTCATGTCTTCAATATTATATATTTCAATGATATATATTATATTAATATATTCCATCAATATTATATCTCCTAATAATGTATAATATTAATATAATATATAATATTAATATAATATATAATATATAATATATAATATTATAATTCTTCAATATTATGTATTACCATAATATATAATATTAATATAATTCTTCAAAACAATATATTACAATAATATATAATATTGAAGATATATCTTTTCTTCAATATATTGAAAAAATATATATTAATGCAAAATATATGTCTGGCTCTGAAATAATTTTCAACCGCGAGTGGAAAAATAAGGACAACATAATTAATTATTAATTTTATAATACTTAACGTTATTAATTAAATAAAATAAAATATTTACTTAATTAATTAAATTATTAATTTAATAATACTTATTGTTAATAAATTTAATACCTTGTTTTGTTATTGTTACTAGTGTTACTGCCACTTCTTTCAAAGATCCGGGATATTGCATTTTTTTTCTCCCTTCGCCAAAGAAGTCTTGCCGGTAGTGCGGATTGTCGAGCGAAGGAAAAAGGAGCGAAGGTAACATGCAGAAGAGACACGTTAACCAGAAGGCGCGCGAGGATGTCCGTCTCGTTCATGGCTGCCATATATCACGAGCACTCCGAGGCAAAACACAAGGCATCACGGTCCGGAACCACGTGCACGCACACACATTATATCCTATGACGTTGTCGAGGCCCCTGATGACGATTTCAAGAGTGACTGATGCCCGGACGAGGAAGGCGCGCTTATAAAGAACGGCGTCTTGCTGAGCAACAATCCGGCTTGTTAGCAACGAGATGTTGCCCTTGCTTCGCGATATCTCCCCTCTTCTTTGTCATTTGCGAGGCTTTTGTCTCGTTTCATTGTGCGGTGGAAAGATTATTGCGAAATTATATTTAAGTATTTAATTTTAAAATTAATTTCAGATGTTAATCGAAGAAATTAATCGTCTATTTTAATATTTTATATAAGAAAATTTTATTATTACAGTATATTTTATACTTTTGCAATAAAATATGAAAATTATTTAAATTGTGAAAAATTACATAATTATCCTATAGTTGCAAAATTTCTTGCTTTTTCATTATGCCTTATGTAATTTTTTAAATATATTTTTTTTTTCTTGTGTAAAATCAATAGGTGACACATGTCAAATAATAATAATCAGATTTTTAGTAACCGCAATTAATTCAAAGAAAAATTAAAAAAAAATATATATATATATATAATACAATTGAAAATATTTAATAAGTAAAAATCTAGTGGAATATTTTGCAATTGCAATTAATTTCGTGGAGCATCGAGCAGATGCAGGTATTGTTATTCGGCAGGGCAACGTCCTGAAATCGCTCGTATTGTTCCTCCGGATTGCGCGATAAAAATGGCATTCGAGGTTTTTTTTTTTTTTTCGAACGGAATGATAAAGTGACCGAAGAAGCGAACACGCGCCCAGAGCGTCGGTGAAGAAAAAGGAAATCGCGCTCGGTGCCCGAGAAAAGAATATTCAAAAGGGGCACGGACAATAAATGCGCGCGTCTTCCTCGCTCGGGAGGGTGCCGTCATACTTGACCATCAACTCGTCCGCCTCGGCATCGACAGCCAAGTCGCTGTCTTTCGAGAAGAAACAAAAACATGAATAATCTCTCGTCTCGTCAAATGATACTCTTTTTTAATTATTGTTAGTCGAACAAAAAATATTATTGAAATATTATTAAATATTATTAAATTATTTAATTATGATATTTAAAATTATATTTTAATTTTTTAATTATTATATAAATTTAAATTATATTACTTAAATTATATTCAATTATTTCAATTTTCAACCCTACTTTGATACTTCCAAGAGTTAAATCACCATTTTTTTTTAAACCATTTAATCTAGTTTCATCAAAATATTATGCAAAAGTTATTTATTTATTTCATTAACTAATAGAAAGTCAAGGAAAAAATCCTTTTGATATAATAAATAAATTATATATTATTAATACTGTAATAAAATAACAATTAAAAAATAATAATAATTAAATAATTAATAATAGTTAATAAAAATAATTAAATAAATAAATATTATTTTACGAATATTATCGAGCTATGTCAAAGTCTAGAGAAAGACGCAAGATTCTTAAATCTTTCTCGTGGAAACATCAAGCGACTAGAGAACCTCGGGTCGTTACACACTGATAGTCGACGCTGATGATCGTTTGTGCAATTTAACGACGGCTAGGTAGGTAGGAAAGACCTGCTCATTACATCCGCGTGTTGTTTAATATCGAGATGATGCACAATCCACGGCATATTTATCTCTCTCTCTCTCTCTCTCTCTTTCTCTATCTCTCGCCGCGCTACCGATTTATTAATCGGAATTTTTCATCGCGCGAGCGAGCATTCATCAGCCGGAAAGAGAGCCCGTACTATCAGATCGCCCGGTAGAAGACGCAATAGCGGCGTAATTGCTCTCGTCCGTCAATGACACTTGGGGATCTCGTGCCGCTCCTCCTTCTTCATTATGTATACGCAGATAATCATAAGCCTGCGTATACGCGTGGTGCGCGCACAATGCGGCGGACACACCCCGCGATAGCCGCGTTATGATAACGCGCCTCGTGCTCGACGAGCTTGGAGATTGCAACTCGCAACGCGAGAGAGCCGCGATCGATTCTCATCATATTCTCATCATAATTCATAATAAAAATAAAATTAATTTGAATATGGAGGATATTAAAATGTCTATACAAAATGTCAAAAATTTATAACGATCTAATATAGGGTGTTTTTTTTTTTTTTTTTTTTTCGTTTCGAAGAAAATTCGTCACGATCTTTAAAGAGATAAGACATCTCGCGATGCAGATCTGATTTCCGGACGAGGCTTCCTCCCCGAGGCAGAGAAAGGGAAGCTTCTCTCGTTACGCGTCCGGCAACCCGAAACAGAGAGACGAGGGGGAGGTTGAGCTTAACGACAATTACAAAGCCCGGGTGAGGGGGAGGGGGGTTATAATACGTGATGCAAAACCGGCCGCGGGTCGTCGTGCAAAATCCTGAATGCCCGAGTATCCTCTTTCCTCGAACCTCTTAGCGCTACTTAGCGGATCCTTTTACGGGACAGCAGGGACCCGAACGGGAAAGGGAAGGGGCACGATGTAAAGGGGTTCGAAGCAAGAGGAGACGAAAAAGGACGAGGAGGAAGCCCCGAGAAGGTGGAGAACCGAGGAGGAGAAAGGAGCGAGGGAGGCGAAGGCGGAGATGGAGCGGAGAGTACCAAAATGGCGGTGAGTAAAGCCGGGGGACAAGATAAGCCTTTGTGCACGGGGGCCCACGGGGCCCTGAGGGAGACAGCAACAACGTCGTCGTCGTCGTCGTCGTTGTCGTCGTCGTCGTCGTCGTCTCGGTCTCATATTTCGCGAATCCCGCTATCATATTTTATACCGTCCCCCCTCCACCCCCCCTCTCCGCCATTCCCGTCTCGCCAGGTTACCTTCGAGGGCCCCGAGAATCTCTCATTTTTTGTTATCTCACTTTTCGGACCCTCTTTTCGGGGCACGGCTCCTCCTCGATGTTAAAAAAAGGCATTATAAGACAAAAATAAGAGCGCAATGCGATAAACTTCGAGATCACCGGACTCGAATAAAGAGTATAAAAAAAAAAAAAAAAAAAAAAAAAATGGATTCGATAAGAAATGAGCTTGAGGAAATGACAAGGAAATATAACAAATTGATTTCCGATAAAAGATAAATTCTATTAAACTATTGTATTAAAAATTCTTTTTCGTATTATTCTTATTATATGGGGATTGAAGGAGACAAAGATTAATAAAATATTTCTTTTCGAGAACTCTGTGAAGGATTATTTTCATTTTTCAATAAACATTTTTCAATAAACTCTTTGAGAGGAAATCTTATGGATTGCAAAGCGAGACAAATTAAGAAAAAACAATGGGATAATAAAAGATGCGTATGAAAAAGAGCCGATCGATAATATAATTCAGGTACATTAATACATTTATATATATTATTTATAAAAATCATTTAAGGCTACTGGATAATAATCGCAGTCATATTACAATACGTCACTGTGGCAAGTATTCTATGTGATTCCAGGAGTCTTAGAAAACAACTATTACTAATATTTTGATTTTTTTTATAAAAGCCTACATCGTCAGAGGACAATGCGATGTAACTCAACGTGGTAGATGTGATATAGCTCAATTAAATTTTTCATTTATTGAATATATTATTTGTATAATTTTTTTTTTTTTTTAAATCGCGACGAATTAGATTTTTTTAAATGTATGAGCAAATGCTTTTAAATATAAAATGTTTTATATTTTCTTAATCACTTATAAGAGTTTGTTTACAAAATTTTTAATAAATTTATTACAATAATTTAAAAGTAATAATTTTTTTAATTTAGTTTCATTGTCATACCTTCTGTTAAGAGGCAAAGGACTGAGACAAAGATTATGAATAAAAGAATTTTTCTTTATAAATAAAAGAACTAATTTTTAAATAAAAATATTATTAATGTATGTTTTCATAGCAAACATTTAATTAGTTAAAAGATTGCAAATGTCATTTGAAATTTTTGCCGAGATTAAATTAAATTCCACAAAATATCCTTTCTTATACTATCTCTGTTTCTATCCTTTTCTATCGCGTGCAATTACCTTACATAAAATATTACAAAGACTCATCACAAGTATGTACTAGAAGAACATTAACAACTCCTAACTTCAAATAACCGGTGAGAGAATCACGCGGAGTTATAAACAATAACGTTCCATCTCCGGCCATTATTTAATCTACGATCGTTTATATTTTCGCTATAATCATCGCTATCAATTCTACGAAAAGCGAAAATTATTTAGATGAATAAAATGTTAATGAAAATTAAATATTTTTATAATTAATAAATATATTATAAATAGTACGATGATGTTATTAAAATAAAAAGATTTTTACAAAATTAAAAGAAAATAGCAAAAATAATAAAAATCTCGCCGAACAGTATCTCTGTTCTCGAGTTTATTTACAATTGACTCACATATTGAATGTTTATACAGCAGGTTCACTGAAAATTAAAATAAATAAATTCAAAAAAAAAAAATTAATTAAGTAATCAAATATTTATTTCTTTTTATTGTGAAGAAAAATGCATTACGCTTGCGCGCGTGTGTATTGCATGTGTGTCGATCGTAAATAAGCTCGAGAACACAGAGATACTGTCCGGCGAGATTCCTACGAATTTTTTTATATTTCTTTTAATTGTTATTCTCGTTACTGATTCATTTATTATATTAAATAAATTTTTTCTATTTTTAATAAATAAATAAATATAAATAAATATTATTCTAAGAGTTAACTCTCTCGCCGTCGATTACATCGATTATCGATCGCGCGGATCTCTCTCTCTCTCCCCCTCTCTCTCGGAGAGGCCCTTAAGGGGCCCCCCGAGAGACAGACGGAGGAATAGATCGCGTCAAACAATTAAGGCTGATTTACAACGCGCTGCGTTGAAGGAGCAAACGAGCTGGAGCAGCCCGGTCGCTGCCCTTGCGTATCAGATAATGCGGCGCGGCTGTCATCTCGGAAGAATTTACCGGCGACGGCGGGCCCGGGGTCCAGTCGCAGCAGCCTATCTCGCGGCGGATCCGCGTCTCTCATCTCGCGATTTCCCGCGAAAATCACATCTTGATTTGGAAACTCGTTCTTAAGCTAGATTATCGCGTCTTAAAATTCTTAGAATATTTATTTATATTTATTTAACTCTTAGAATATTTATTTATATTTATTTAATAAAAACAGGAAAAATCCATTTAATATAATAAATAAATTACATGATTATTGACGAGAATAATAATTTAAAAAAGAATATTAAAAAAATTCGAAGTTATTAAAAATAGGACAAAATAATAATAAAAGAAAAAAAAAAAGGAAAATCGCATTATAAAAAAATCCCCTTGGCAGAAAATAAAATTCAAAATAAAAAAAAAAAAAAAAAGAATAAAAACTAAAGATATTTGCCGATAAAATAAATCTCTCGGAGAGATTTTGTTCGAATATCAAGGTGTGTGCGATAAAGATCTTAGCTACAATTCAAACCTGATTACCTGATTTTCGACTGGCTGTTTCCTTTGTGGAGGTAATGGGCACACGCGGTACACCATAAGGAGATGTAACTTTCCAACGGAAGGAATCTTTTTCGCTTTCATACAAACTACTCACGCGAGGGCACAAAAACGTCCACGTCGTTTCGAGGGAGAGGAGGAGGAGGACCGCGAAAACGAACGACGGACTCTTCCCAGGGAATATAATTGCGACTTTCACGGCGAATTTTTTTTTTTTTTTTTTTTTGAGAGACGCTCGCGGATCGATGTACGCAGAGCCCTACTTGCGCGAATATAAACGACAAAATTCGGGGCAAAATTGCCACCGTGAAAACGATCCGGGCCGCGTCTTTGATCGCTCGCGGTCACGCGAGGAAGCAGAAGAGGAGTCATCCGGCGTGTCCCTTTTCAAAAACGTGCGAAGAGATGCACGGCTGCTCTCTCTCTCGAGAAAAGGAGAGAAGAGAACGCGGAAAGGGACCTTGAACAGGTATATAATCATGAGATGGAGTGCAGGAAAGACGTATGTACTTACCAGGCATGCAGACGCATCGAAAGGTCCCAGGATCGTCCAGGCAGGAACCGTCGTTCTGGCAGGGATGGGACTCGCACTCGTTCACGTTCGTCTCGCATCGTGGACCGGTGAATCCTTGGGTGCAATTGCAGGCGAAGGAGCCGGGTGTGTTCACGCAGATACCGTCGTGCTCGCAGGGAGAGCCTGACAAAAAAAAAATTAGACAAAAATTATTACACTGAAAAAAGAAATTGCAATTCAAAAAAATTTCGTTTGATTTAAAATATTAATTGTTTATGCAAATACTTACAAATTAACTTCGTTTATTTATTTAATAAAAAACATTTTTTAAATGAATTTTTCCTATTTTTAATAAATAAATATAAATAAATAGTCTAAGAATTAAATAAATATAATTAATTTTTTAATTTTTCGTTGCTTGTCTCAAAAACACAATTTTCTTTATCTTAATTTTTTTTTACTATATACTATTTTTATTATATATTTTATTACATTTATATTTTTTATTTATTTAAAAAATATAAATACATATAAAATAAATAACTATGACAGAAATTGAAATCCCAACACCAAAAAGGAATAGTCAAAAAAAAAAAAAAAAAATTTGTTTTTAGTATAAAAATCGATCAAAAAAGCGCTCGGGGTAACTGAAATAAAAATAGATTAGATTAAAAATTTGGTGAAAAGTAGTATCTCGGATTGTCATTTTGTGGACTTTAAGCATACATAAAGCAAACCTCTCTATTATATTTCGATCCGTCCTTCTCCCATATAATGACAAGCCACATGTCACTTCGACCACGTGCTCTGTCGTATAATTGACGCTGCCCCGAAATTCCAGAGCCCCGGAGCAATTCTGCGCGAGTTTGCTCTTCGGTGAAAGTTCATCCGGTTTCGAAATTACCGGAACGTGCGTTATCATTTCGAGTGTAATTTCTTTTTCCCCGTTCGTCGAACGGGCATGCCTGAGAAAAGGAAAGGTGATCCGCGCGCAAGGAGGGACTTTTCGCGATGGTTCTTATCGATGATTTGAACCGTGGAAGACACACGGCTTGCATAATAATTATTATCTTAATACCATTTTAAGAATCGATTTTAAGTGATTCTACCACTGGATCAGCGACTAGTGTTCCTTAATTGGCAAACACGCCGGCACTTTTTAGTCGCCGCCATTAGAGCGAGAGAGAGAGAGAAAAGAGCGCTTCCTCGGCCAAACTCGTAAGAAGGAGTATGCTGGTAGAGAATTCTCGACGACGACGGTTCGTTTAAAGGAGATAGCGTTTTGCCCCGCGGAATCCCTGTCTTTTCCCGGACATATGCAGCCCCCTCTAATTGCAATGAGATAATTGCTGCGGGCATAGTTGCCTACCCGGTGTGTCTCGTTAAAAATAAAATATTTAACTTTATTAAAAATATTTCTCTCCTCTTTCTCTACGTATAGGAAAATGCATTTTGATCATGATATTTTATTTGCTATTTATATACAGTACGAGTCAAAAATTTTGCTTTTCTTTCAACCCCAATTTTCTCAATTTTCTTTCTGGATTCTGTAGAAGATTTTAATAGATTTAATTTATATGTAAACAAATATCTTTTTCCCTTAGAAGAAAGAGGTTTTTTCGGCAAAACCTATAGATTAAATAATTTCAAGATGGACTGATCTGATTGCTAATAATGTCAAAGAATTGAAATAAAAAATAAAAAAATGTCTGCCTTATTGCGTGATAATTTCGTGATATTAGAATTAAAATCTATATGTAAAAAAAATAATTACATTAAATATATAATACTCCCTAAAAGACATTTTTAAATATTTTTCACCCCCGCTCTTATATTGAAAAGCGACATTTTCTCGTCCATGGCCGTAAGCACACGTGAGTTTATAAAGAGAGCGTTTGTGCTCTTATCTTATAGTCGCATAACGTGCTCTTGTAATTCGCCAACGCTTTTTCCGACAACGTAATTGCCGTCACCGTCGCGTAACGAGCGAAGGGAGATGTAAAAGAGAAGCCGAGGAAAATGGCACGATAGGAAGAAATGTACATGTGTCGCGAGTGTAAGAAACGCATTGTTGGACTGTGTATCGCGATCCGATGACATGGCAAGACCGATGACGAATCGCTCTCTCTGAGAAACGCATCGTTTTCCCGAGCGGTCATCCAAAGATTTAGCGTTAATTATTAGTAACATTAATTTTAAGTTAACGTGAAATTTTTTATTTTTATAAATTTTTTATCGCGATTTTTGCGAGTATTTTTTTATAAAACCATAAACAATCTCCTTATTCTGTAACTAAATCAAAGTTTTAATAACGATGTGACGTCACGCGCGAATTAACCTATAACAAAGCGCTTTCAAGTCACGTGAGAATTTTAAATTTTAATCACCTTATCTTACTTATTTTAAATTATTTATTGTTGATGAAAAATCTTAAGAATTGTGAAATAACTTTTTTCCTGATCTATACTTTCGATCAAATATTTATATGATATTTATTTTATAATATCCTATTCGCGGATTCGCTTCCCGTGTTCCCCGCGGCAGCAACGCCCGTAATTGGTCCGTTGCGAGTGACGTTGCACCGCATTGCACGGCAGGCACGACTCGGCTCATCCGAAGCGACCTCCTCACTCACTCTCTCTCTCTCTCTGTCTCTTTCGCTTATAAGGAACTTAATCTACCAGAAAATATGCAATCTAGATAATAACAGAGCCCCCGCTCTCGGGCGCGAGATCATTATGGTTGTTATTAAACTTAAAATAACAATTTAGCGTTTAATTAGATTCGTTCGTGGGGGCCGCGCAGGCACCCCTCTGAGAAGACCGCGCTTCTGTAAGAACGACGACCGAGGGGGCTGTCTCGGGTTCCCTCCATCCTCTCTCTCTCTCTCTCTCTCTCTCTTTTCTCTCGCTTCTCCTCTTCGACACGACTTCCGGCAAAATCTCATTATACCTGACGCGCTGACGTCGCGCGTCAACCACTTCGCCGAATCTCCGCTCTAGTGATGTTGCGTTTTTTGCAATCGTAAACTGCAGAGTCGATCTAATCGTTATAATCTTGTTCACTTTTTTTTTTTTAATATAGTAAACGTAATGCGGTTCAATAGTCGAAAAATTTTGGGACACCCTGTATAATGTATAAATGATATATTACAGATTACTTCGCATCATAAGTGATGAATAAGAATCTCATAGCATCAAATACATTGCTAAGCAGTAAATACAAAAAAAAATGCCATTAAAAAATTATCTAATGATGGAGCAACGCAAAAAGAAATGCATGTTATAGCAAATAATATTTAAGATAATTATTGATAAAATCATATAATGAATTCTATCTCTGTGTAATATAATTTTAAAGTCTTATTTGAGTCTTTTTGAGTCTTCTTTTTATTTCTGTTTCATAATTTTTGGATTTCCGAGCAAAATCGTTTTTGACGTGTTTCAATATACGCAATAAAAATATATATTTTATTATTTAAAATCTGTTGTTCTTCAAGGAAAATAATGATATCAGAAAATATATTGCGGCAAATTATGTAAAAAAATATTATAAATATTACACAATTTAATTATTTTTTATTACTATATTTCAATATTAAAGTTATTATATTCGCAATAAAATCCAATATATATACTGAGTGTTTTACTTGAATGTAATTACATTTATAAAGCTTTTACTCTTGAAAGAAGAGAAGAGAAAGCAGTTCTGGTAATGAGTCTCGTTGTATAAATTACAAATCGAGATTGACAACAAACTATCATAAATATGCACAATTGAACAAATTATATTAATTCACAAAATTTTAGTTATTTTTATAAAACTGGTATACATTTTTCATCATCGATGAACCAATCGCGGTTCTCTTCCACCACTTTCTTCCAATATTCTGCAAACGTAAGAGGAAACCGTATTACATAACAGAAATGACACATATATAGATTCTTATATCGTTGTCAGCCACAAAAAGAAATGTTTCAGCAATTATTTGAAATACAGTAGCTCTATATTCTATATACATACATATAAAATATTGACGCTCTTATTTTTGTTGTAAATAAAATATAAATAATATTTTTATACATTGTATAATAATATTGTAATAATATTATAAATAAATATTAAATAACATTATATATTATAATTTATTATATAT
>JBCEZV010000005.1:2256778-2269186 GCA_039654365.1 Cataglyphis livida
TATATATATAAGATTAAATGTAAAGGATTCATTTGTATAGGGTGGCTTGTAAAAAAATATTTAAAAACAAGATGCGTAATTATTTAATTTTTTAAAGTAAAATTTAGATAAAAATTTTTTTCGAATCTGATCGTTTTGTCCTTATCACTTAGCATCAGGTCGGTTCGGTAAAAATACCAATATGGAAATGATAAGAAAATTCTTTGAGATAAAAGTCGACAAGGAATAATCGACGAGGTGTGTGGCCCCCGTACGTCGCTTGATCCTCGTTCAGACTATTAATTAAGCTGCGACTACTGCCTGTCCACTGGTTAATTACAAACCCATTACCTACGTTGCCGAATGGTTGCTTAATCTCCACTATTTCGGGCAGGCAATGTAATAATCGCGATCGTCCTGACACGTGACAGATTTATTAACATCGAAAGATTATCCGGTAATGTAAAAACATTAAGATAAAAGAAAGAAGAGATCGCAAAATGTAATATATATTGAAATAATATATATTATATATATATATATATATATTATTTAATATTTATCGAGCTATTATTTTCTCTAAAGCTTCTTCAGTTTACGGAGTTTTCTTTAGAAACTTTGAGAAAAAGATACTAAGCTTGTATAAAATTTGACGTATAAAATATACATGTTTAGGCTTGTATTTTATTTTTTAAAATTAACTGATAAAGGAAGCAAAGATCGTATATATTCTATATTTATTCTTAACTATTTTTATATTTTAAAATGCTAATTCATTATTAAATATCATATTTCGGGAAAATTTTTTAAAATTATATTTACAGAAAAACTTATAAATGTTTTTATCAACAGAATGTCTGTATCAATAATTGCGTTTCTCATTCAAAATTATATAATTATAATTAAATTATAAAATTATATAATTATATCTTTTCTAAGATTAAATCTGCCTTTCTTCTTATCAATCAGATCGGATTTTGTATGCATATAACATTTTCAAAAAACCTAAAGTTCGTTCAAGATGACTGTTGAAAAGAAGTCTCGATGAATTCACATATGTGACCATTAATTACGTCCATTAATTATATGGAATTATTAATAATCGTTGTCGTTTTGACAGTGAGACTGCTTCGTGGGAATGCATCACGCTGGACCCACTAATCATAGGTCACATATCAGAGTCCTGCTTACGCCAAAGAAAGAGAAACGGTCTCCGAATGACAAGTTTGCTCGCAATCACATGAGAGAGAGAGAGAGAGAGAGAGAGAGAAGGGAGAAAAATTGGGTACATCGTGACGTGCTATTAAGAATCATTGCTCCCTTGCGTACGTTCGCGCGTGACTTTGCGTGTGTAATCAAATCGATACGTCATGTCGAGAAATGCGTAAATGATAAATGTCTCTCGCGCGCGCGATTGAGATTCGGATTTTAAATCGACGAGCCTTGTACATGGCGATCTATCTTGTTCTACATAAACTTAATCTCACTATAAATATCTTTGCTAAATATCAAAAAATCGCGAAAATTTTAATAAGTTTAATTCTCTCATAAGTCATAATTTCTCATTACAATAAAGCAATTGATTTAAATTAAATTTAATTAAGTCTACTTTTTCAAATTCTCATTAAACTTAAATTAATTTTATTCTATATATATAATTTAATATATTTTTAATTTAATTTTTTATTATTTATTATTGTTTGAATTATATTAAAAAATTACATAATTAAATATAATTTTTTAGGATAATTCAAACAATAATAAATAATACAAAATAATAAAAAATACAATATATAATTCAAAATAAAATTCAAAAAATAAATAATAATATTTAATATATAAATAATAATATTATAAAATAATTTTATATAAAATAAAATAAATAATATTTGAATAAAGACATATTTTATAACGATTCATATCAGAAGCTTCAAACAATCGCTTGAAAACGGATTGCATTTCCATCTATTATTCCGCACTGTTATAAGCTTGTAACATGTGTTGATTAAAAGCTTGCCGAGCGGCGATAGATCGATCACGGGTCTCGATGACGAGAACGTCGACGGGACGGCGCGATGAGAACGAGGATCCGGTACAATAAATAACGCGCGGATCCGGCGCCGAATTAATCGATCGTAATCGATCGATTTGCTCTCCGTCCACCAATCTGCCCCGTGTGGGTTTTCAATTTGCACGGACCGTGGGGGACCCCGTGCACACGCAGATCGCGTACATTAATCCAGCGATTACTGTATTCGAGCCATCGCCGCTCACTCGCGGGCGGAGCTTGTCGTTATCTCAGCTTAAAAACCCTTCGCGCGATATCGATTTCCTTTCTTTCACCTTTTTGGACTTTTAACTGATACTTTCGATTATGAATTATATTTTTTTTTTTTGTAACGATACAGCTGCCATTTTTAGATGGCAATATGTGCTCTCTTCTTTCGTGTCATTTGACATATTTGTTCATGTTTATAAAGAATTCTTTTTTGTATCTTTATTAAAGATTTATTAAATTAATGAATAAAATTTAATTTATGTAGTTTAATAAAATTAAATTTATTAATTTTATTTAATAATTTAATAAACTTTAAATAAAGGTACAGAAAAGTTCTTTTATCTATTAAATTATTAAATAAAATTTAGTAAATAAAATTTTAATAATCTAATAAAAGTAATTTAATAAATAAAATTTTATTTGTTAAATGAAATTAATTCTACTCAATATTATACTTAAAAATTTTTTTCTCACACGCCGATGTACACAATAGTCATTCCTTTCCTTTTATTGCCAGACGTTCATTAAGTAAGGACATACCTAAAGCTAGAATTCGCGCATCTTGTCGGCTCGCTCGCTTGATCGATGATGGATAAAAATCGAACCGTATGGCTGGTGGAGGGGCAAGGTAAGATCCGGCTTTTTAGTTACAGAGTTATTAGCTATATGCTAACGAAAGATATTTATAGGCTGATAATTCTCTTCCTTTCTGGTGAGAGAAAGAAAGAGAGCCGTTTGCGTGTCCTCGATTGGCTCACAATCACCATACTGCCCACGCTGATGCAGCAACACGCATAGATCGTGCGATGTGGCCAGGCAATCACACACAAACATACGTGGTGATCAGGAGGAAATATCACTGAGAGCGATGAACCGCCTCGATCGGCGAGACACTGGCCTCATCAGCCATTCATTGAAATCTCTTCGATTGCAATAACAAATTAATTTCGCACGCGTCTCGGATTAAAGCTTACACGCAGCATCCGAGGGTATAGTCATCGACTGTCCTTTATTTCTCTTTATAAATTACGCTTTTAGAGAGATTTATCGTTCCCTAATGAATCATAAATTTTGTTAAATCAGTGTACGATTCAAATCACTCGTGCAACACGACTTTATCAACATTTCGAGTAATTTGCAAACATCGCTTTTTATCTCAGCGAGAAATTCCCTTCTTATCGTATTTTTCAGCTGGATACGCACGCAATTTGCCGCTTCAATGATTCGTGATTTTTTTCCCAACTGTCATCTGACATTTCTGCGATAGCGAGTTATTATCTTACAAGCGACTTTAATGCAAACTGGTCTCGCGATAGCATCTATCTGACAGCTATCCTCGCGATCATGGCCGGCATTTCTACGTTCTTGAATCGAGCCTCGATTCATTAATAACTATACCGACCAGATCGGGACGCCCATTACTCTCGATTTAAACGGAGATTACTTTCGAAACGTGGATTAATAGACGGCCGAATCGGACGCGGATAAACTGAGCGAGCAGATCTAGAAGCGATCTGCTAAGGCAACAGCCACTTTAATCAGTCGATACGATCTAGCGAAAATCGATGAAAGGATTCATTTTTATCAATTTTATCCCAGCGTAATCGGCAATTATGCAAACTTATAATCCACTTTGCATGAAAACGTCATTCGACAATTTGCAAAATTCAGTTGAAGTTACGATGGACAAAAATAAATTCGACAAGAGAGAGGAATGAACCAATGAATGTACCAATCACAGAATTGAGTCACAAATATATACAAAAAAAATGTATCAAAAATTGAGAGCCTGAAAAAAATTCAGGCAATTGCGAGGAGCAATATAAGAATGCAAAGTGCAAAGAAATAAAATTCCTACCTTGCTCGCACTCGTCAATATCGTCGGAGCAATCTAGTCCTTTATATCCGGTGGCGCAGGAACAGGTGAAGGATCCGTTGATAGGGCTCGTGTCGCAGATCGCGCCCGCGTGACACGGATTCGACACGCAAGCGTCGTCGAGATGGCAGAGCAGCCCTGAAAATCAAAATCGATCGTTTCTCTCAATTTCCTTTTTAAATTATTGCCGATATAAACTGTTATATTTTCTATTATATTTCTTTACAAATTTTATTGTAAAAAAAATTCATTTTTCAAAAAATATAATTTTATCTCTTATCCTTTTGTGTTGAAATATATATTTTTAATCGATTTAACAATTTTTTATAAAATCATAATAAATAGGATGTAAAAAATGCACGCGATGTATTTTGCCAACTGTTACAAATATTTTTACTCTCTTTCATCAACGTGATAAAAATGATGGATGGTCTACTTTATAGAGAATCTGTATGTATCTTTTCGATTTCTTCCAATCTACAAATTACACAGATATACAAATTATTGCAAAGATAATTGAGGAAATTGCCTTGGCATCGTAAACTTAGAGAGCGGCGATATAAAATTGAGAAAACTGACCGTGGGATGTAATTTTCCTCGGCTCGCGTGTGTCGAATTTTTCTTTATGAGGCCCGGTAACGGTACCAAAGTCCCCGGGATATTCATATATAAACCAGAGTAAGTGCATGTAGATGCAAGAGCACGCCCGCGACTAACTGTATAAGTATGTTTCTACTGGACTCAGAAAAGCACGGCCTAGAGGCAACAAGGCGTTTGTACATGTGCGTGTCCGTTAACTTTTTTACAAAAATATTCTATACCTCTTTACAATCTCTAAAAATAGTAGATAATCAAATTGCAAAGTCTCTGGCATTTATGTACGAATCGAGTATTGGCACAACTAAAATCCGATAAAAGCATCAAATTATTTATTTTGCAAAATTCATGAATAATTCATCGCGAAATATCCTCGTTTTACATATATATGTAAAGTTGAAATTTTTTTTTAATTTAATATATATTGTATGTCTCAAACGGTCCACAAAAATTTTGGTGTTAATTTAAATAAAGTTAAGTAATATGAATAAGTTAAATGGTGATATTTATATTGTGTTAATATTTCAATACAAAATAAATGCAAAGTTCACAGTAATTCAAAATAAATTTTATATAAAATAAATATATTTTTAATAATAAAATTAATTTAGAAAAAAATTATTAATCCGTAGTCTCGCTTTCATCATAGAATAAAATCAATATTTTTTTTTTTTTATAAATTTTAACAGATAAATCCTGTCACTAATAATCCGAAACATATTTATTGTAAAATTAAAAATATGTGCAAATTGTGTTCTTCTTACATTTTTTTTCAATCGTTTTAATAATTTGACATTTGAGGTCAACTAACACAACAGCGTTAAATATTTAACACAAAAATTTTAATCGGCATATTCCCTAACAAGAAAATATAAATTTTCCAACTATGTATTATACATATTGTATGTACATCTATTGCGATTCGACACGCACAGCTTCCAGGAACGGACGACGAGATGTCTGGCCGTGCGAGAGAGGAATATACCTGTATTTGGCGATCGCCGCCGCGCGATTCGATCTGAAAACCGTCCTCTATACCCCCGACTATTCGCTCTTCGCGCGCGAGTAAGGACAGAGAAACTCGTTTCCAGTCGCCAAGGTCGATACACGACGAGAAGAAGAAGCCGACCGGAGCCCGAGAAGGGGGCCCCGGGAGTCTTCGGAATCTCGAGATTCCGAAGGACCCGTTCTACGCAGTAGAGAGCATCATACCGGGCCCCGCACATGTGCAAGGATGCACCTGCCAATGTATCGTCGGAGTGTTGCAGTTACGAGTCTTCTTCCCCGACCGTACTTGTGGTGTATCGAGTTAATCACCCTACGCGCCCGCGACCTCGCCAAACTAAGCTGGAGAGCGATTCTTTTTTTCTTTAGGAATTTCCGCGTCATAATTTCCAGATGCTATTTGCCAGATTGCCAATATACATGTGTGTAGAATCTGGATGCAGAATTATTTCAAGCATTCAAACATCCGAGTACACTCGGGTTCAAGTTTGACATGTCTACCCCTAATTGGATTTAACGATATCCTTAATTCTAAAACTGGCCAATCACAATCATTCCTTCGAAGAATGGAATTAACTGTGATTGACCAATCTTAGAATATTATTAAACCCAATTAGGGTTTAGGTAAAGAGATTAGGTGTAAACGTAGTCTTCTATCCTACAGGAATGATCTCGAGAGGACAATCTGGGGATTCTGCCGTTATCATTTGGTCGCGCAGATCGATAACAAATTTAATTTCCCACTTACCTGTCTTTCCATAGGTGCACTGGCAATAGAAGCTGCCGACGCGATCGATGCAGGTGGCGCCGTTGAAGCAGGCTGCACCTGCACAATCATCGATGTTGACACTGCAATCGGGTCCCGTCCAGCCGTTCACGCATATGCACGAATAACTGCCGTGCGAATTCGTGCACGTCGCCCCGTTATGACACATGACCGGTCGTAAGGAACACTCGTCCACGTCCAGTTCGCATTGCGTGCCCGTGAAGGCCGGCGGACACAGGCAAGAGTACTCGTTCACCCGGTCCATACACGTGGCACCATTTTGACAGAGATTGCCCGGACAATCGTCGATGTTCTCCTCGCAGTGGGCGCCTTGGAAGCCTGAAAAGATCACGATCCATTTTTATTCTCCATCTCTATTCAGAGTAGAAATCATATCTTAATCTTGAAATAAGTCTTTTGCGGATAATGTTATTTTAAGCCTTTTACAGGGCAACGTCCTTGTACAGGGACTGATATCCGGATAGAGCTCATCCTTCTTTAAGAAGAAGGATTTTTTATAATATTAAGTGTTCTTTACGTGTACATAGCATAATTTGTAAAGTTAGTGTTAAAAAATGATTTTGAATCAACAGTATGTCATGTTAGTTTATTTACCATAGCTTTCCTATTACTACTGGAATTTTCCTTGTACAACAAAATAATATACATTTGTGTGTCGTCATAATATTTGATATCTTATGAAAAAGTCTGTTATGATTAATTAATCGTTTGTATAAATAAACTATATTAATATTATTATCAATTTGACAATTCCGTTTGATCAATTCCGAAACTATAAATAACAACAGCTACTTATATAAGGTAAGAGACATCCGAGGTCCGATATACAGGGTGTCTCAGAATGGACTGAACAGAAAAGCCCTTTACCTTTTTTTTCTATAATACTTAATATAAAGCAGTTATTCTTGAATGAAATCTGATCAATCAACGCCGACTTTTAGCCTCGAGCGCATATTGGTGAGATGCGCGCCTAGTAATATATGTGAGCGTTTTGCTGTTACACCATTACCAAGTGCGCGGCTCACTGATGTGTGACTAAAAATCTAATTAGTTAGATTTTATTCAATAATAAATCCTTTATTAAATATTTAAAAAAAAAAATAGAACAGAATTTTTCTGTTCAGTTACTGTGCTCTACCTGCTCACGAGTGTTGTCGCAGGTGCTTTGGGACAGCCTGTATAAGCGCGTAAAATAATTATATTGGAATCAATATAAAAAAAATAATACTAATCTTACCGAAAATAAAAATAATGATAAGAGGCAATGCGTTATCATTTAAATAATTAAATTATCTTCCTCCCAACAAAATAGAATTGCATGGATATTGTATATAATCGCACTCTCAATCATCGCTTTTATTGCTCGAATGCATTTGCATAATGATTCGTTGGTAATCGCGACGCTATTAATAATCGCAAACCGCTCGGGCGATATTTTCTAATCTGCGTTTAACGGGAGGGATGGCGAAAGAAAATCGATTATCCGAGGGGAACTCATTAGCACAACACGTTCGTCGGCGCGAAAAATCGTAACGCGCTTATCCGTTATCGGGCGTCGAGGTTTTACTGCCTATCTATGAAATCTTCGTACCTCGAGGCAGACAGGCTCGGGTGAAGTAAAAAGAGATCAAGCTCCGACAGAGCCGAAAGAGGATACGAAGCGATGAGCTTCGATAGCCGTGAAATCGGCGCTTCGACTCGCCCGGGAAGATTTCTTCCGGCCTTCGTCGGGTCGCGCGAAGAAAAGCGATAAGCAAATAGAGGCGGAATTAGAGACCGTGTCGCTTTGCACGCCGATTTTTAGCAGCAGTCAGACTGCCATTACGCGTAGTTCCGCCGTGAACATCGGCTCTCGTCGGACGTAGAGAAAATACGAGCGACAAGAAGTTTAAATACAAAGTGTCTGCAGCTTCTTTGCAGACAGGCCCTCTGCTGAGGTAATGTTAAAAATAATTAAAAAATTTATAAAAAAAATTTATAGCAATTTTCATGTTATTTAGTATGAAATTATTTAGTCTGGATTTCCCTGTCACTGCGCTGCGCGCGCACGTTCCCCAGAACAACAATGCTCTGATAATTAAGAGACAGATCTGGAATTTTTTTCAGACACCCAAATCTGTGTAAATTCAGGAAAAAATGTGTCTGAATTTTTAGAAAATTGTTTACAGATCGCTTAAAAATCCAAGCGCACCAACCTTCTCGTTCCACGCACTAGGATTATTATTTATTACATCGTCGAATAAAAAATTAGATCTGACCGAAGAAAAAAATTTAAGAACGAAAGAGAGAGAAAGGATCGATGGAGATCGATGGTGGATCGATCGAATCGACCTTGCATGACGTTCGATTATCCGCACATTATGGACCTTTATTCGTTCGCCGTAGTTCGCTCTCTGCTCTCATTCTGTCAGGCAAAACAAACATTTGGAGCCGCGCGGCGGCTAATGGATTCGCGATGGTCAGTCGTGACTTAAGAAGTCTTGTATTACATATATATCATTATGCGAACTCTGTTTTTGCTGACTGTGAATATATTTTCATAAAAATATAAATTTTATATATTAACTTTTATTAAACTTTTATATATTAAATTTTAATAACTTATATATTTTATATATTAATTATAATGTAAGAATAGAGATAAGTATTATAAATTAATTTCAAGACTTAAAATACATTTAATTAAATTTAAAATTCAATTATTCACCAAAAAACTGCAAAATTTCCGACAATTAGATTGTGGGGGAAGAGCGCGATGCGGACACATAAGATATGGTTCTTGTATACGCAAAGGGACATCGAAAGAAACGAGACCGCAGACAAAAATTGGAATGATAGAGTCGAACTAGATAATTACTACGCGACAACATGCTGCGTCAATAGTTATCCTTTTCCGCGATATAATTATTTCGTTCGCGACATGTTACACGATATCGCCAATCAATATCGAGGAAAACTTATGTTTCCCTCTCTCCTGTCAACCTAACTTCCAACTTTTCTTTACTCTCTTTCCTTTTTCGATCCTTCATCGTGACATCTTTCGACTTACTTTGACCCAATCTATCTTCACACTTCGGGTGTGTCAAAAGTTTCGGGACACCCTATATATCATAGATCTATCATAGATATAATAATATATAATATACAATAATTAAATAATTTTATAAATAAATCATATTTGACAGAAAATGATACTATTCGAGTATATTTTAAAAATCTAATTTATATTTTTATTTTTATAAGCATTTTCGAAAATGAATGACGTAATGAATGTCCTTCCATTAATATTAAATTTCTATTATATTAAACGATTCACAATTTATTTGAAATATTAATAAAATGTGTATCTACAAAAATATTGAATGAACTACTTCTATACAGAATTAAATAACTTATCGTAAATTTATAAAATGTGTAAGAAAAATTAATTAAAAATTATAAAATATATTTTACTTCACTAATAAGTCGTATAGAAATTTTTCCAGGCGATATCGATTTCTCGCAAGGTTTTGCGCAGATGGTCGCACTCAAAAGGTTTCGAGTTGGAATTTTGGTTGAGATTCAATCTAACAACCCTACGGACGGCTTCCTTCCCCTCTCGAATTACCATATTAGAAAAAACACCTCGTTCAGGACACTTACATCCTTTCAACCGAGGTGAAACCTTCGTGACTTACGATTTTAATTTAACATTATTTAATGGCGCCGAAAAAAATCTCACAATATATGTCTGACACATAAAGATCATTATAATACAAAGAAAAAAAAAAAAAAAAAAAAAGAAAAAATTTCGCGCCAGAAAATTATCAGATAACGCGAAAGTATCTTCCTGCGAGTAACATACGGTGCAAATGTCTTTCTTCTCGTGATAATGCAATTACAATATCTCGCTCGCTCGAGGTCTTCTTCCTCGGGGGACGACTCCGTCGCAAGAACAAAATTGCAGCGGCTCGGCGTTCGCGGTAGCATTTGCACATTCCCTTCCTCGTGACTGAATTTCCCCCGAGGTGCTCTCTTTCTTCTTCCCCCTCATTCTCTGTTTCTCTCTCACTCTCTCTCTCTCTCTCTCTCTCTCTCTGTCTGTCGTTCTCGCTCCACGTTCGACATGCGCAATATCGGCTACCGAGTTTTTGAGCGAAGGGGGGCATAATTAAACGGCGAACATCAAAAGCGGCATTCGACGGAATCTGATATTCCGTACAAAGTCGATCGATCCGGCGATCGGTCGCGGCTCTTGCGACAGAAAAGGCGCGCGCGAGCGGGAACGCGAGGACGATGTTTCGAAAAAGCGTTGGAGGCCGCGCTCGGGTATTCGGGGGAGGGGGAGGGGGAGAAGGTCCCCCCTCTCCCCCTCCCCCACCCCCGAGACCGAACGATTAGGGTGTAGGTAGTCAGGTCGGGAGAGAAGAGGACGAGCAACGAATCCAGCGTGACGAATCGATTCCCGTTAATATTGGATACCCAGTGTGAGTGGTGGAGGCGAACAAAAGCGACGCTACCTCTTTCTACTTAAGAATCGACCACGCGAGTATTTACACGTCCATTCGTTTCGCGCTCACGTTCTTTTTACCTTATGCGCATTCCCTCCCCCGTCTTTTTCCTCCTTACGTGTTACTGTTCGTCGGATTAGTCTCGAAGCATCGGCAAAAAATCGACCGGCGCCCCCAGCAACCTCCCGTTTTTTCGTCCATCGATCGATCGAGCAAACGAGTTCCCCTTTTTTTCGAGCAACACAAACAGGCGCGAAGAGAGAGAGAGAGAGAGAGAGAGAGAGAGAGAGAGAGAGAGAGAGAGAGAGAGAGAGAAATAGAGAGAGAGTAGCGTTAAAAAGTATTAAAAGTTGCATTTTACTAGTGTACGTATATCGTGCAATTATGTTATCAGGTTTGTAGAGAACGAGTTTATATGGGATCTGGCATATTTAACACCAAATACTTATAAAGGAAGAAACCAATCCAGCAGTTGCGAGCAAAAGGAATCAAGCGAAGGCAAACCTAGGGAAGAGAACGTCGTTAAGAAGGAGATTTTTCCGAAGGACGAATCAAAGTATGCGACAATAATTTAGCAGCTAATCGCGAGCGAAGAGCAAAAGAATAAAAAAAAAAAAAAAAACATAGAAAAGAAATTAAAGTTCGAGGAGCCGCAGGCGGACCCCGAAGAATCTAGAGAGACGTTTGCACGAAGATCGATGTCAGGAGATGAGGAAACAGATTAACAAAGACAAGCCACCCAGATGGGATAAATATCACTTTTTCTTTATCTTTAACACCTCTTTTATTTCATAAATGCAGGCTAATTGACCCGCAGAGTGAATATAAAAGCGTTACATTTAGATACGAGGATCTAAGTTACCCATATAAACTTCCGTGTTAGAACTTCCAAGTACGAACGTTTCCATGGAGAGAAGTCAGTGGAGTAAAATTTTATACTCTGAATCAACGTTACAATGCATGGAGGAAACGTCAGGAGGCCATGACTCGTATCTGAGCTACAGTGCCATCGAAGAAAATATATTTAGTTTATAATTATTATTTTTTTTTAATTGTTCTTTGTCTCTTTCTCATTATTAGTAAATAGTATCTCCTAGTGTGTTTCCCATTTCGCGTGATACTTCAAAAAAGATTTTAAGGGACCAAATTCGCATGTTAACCAAAGAAAATTTACGATTGAAAGCTTTGAGAGAAGCAAAGCACTTATAAACAAAATGCAACACAAAATAAGAGACTGTCAAAATAGATTAATAGTTCAGGAAAATTTGTATCGCAAAATCGCTGAAGTACAGATGCATAGACATACTCAATACACGTTTATGCACTTGCGTTAAGTTTGGGGTGCCATGTGACAAGTGCATGTGCAACCCTACAAAATGAGAAAAAATCCGACAGA
>JBCEZV010000005.1:2345582-2360872 GCA_039654365.1 Cataglyphis livida
ACATATCTTTTTATATTTAAACAATAAAAAATTTAATTTCTAAGATACTGATAAGCAATATATGATAAAAGAACATACGTGTGTTTAATTATGTGCGTGCAAGTAGATGAAGAATGCGGAAATTACGATAAAAATGTCGAGAGAGAAAGGGAGATCGATGTGACAATCGATATGATCGATATACATAGAGATCAATCAATACGTCCCGTAGGGTCATGGGGATAAGGAAGCGAAAGTGATAGTAACAGCGGGTAAAATTTCCCACATGGATAATGTGACTGCGGGTTAACGGGCTCGTCTTACTTTGCGGGGGAGCCGACATCATTTATGTGGGACGAATAACAACCCCCGTTTACGAGGATATCCGATTGCTCGGATTACTGATAATTCCCCATTACTCTCTAATTAAACCTAACGAGATTTGTGTAGAGATCTAAATAAAAGGTCGCAATTTACAAAAGAGTAAATAACATATTTCTGAACATACCTCCTTTCTTACATTATTTAATTCTCAAACATAAAACGATAATATTAATTAAATTTAATTAAATTAATTAGATAAAAATTAAAACAAGACAACATTTGATTTAATTATTAATAATGTGAAGAGAACACTTTTTTTTACAGAATGATTTATACATTATTCAAGATGAGAAAAAAATAAAAGATAAAAATGATATTGCACCTCTTGCTCTACAATATTAAAAGAGAGAAAAAAAAAAAAAAAGAAAAAAAAAATTCTACATCGAGTACCCAAAAACGAAATCCACATAAAGAGAAAATGGACCGAGACGTGTTCCCAGGAGAGGAGAAACGACGACGGCGTTACATCCTGCGGCTTTTGAAACGTAACACTCGGCGGGCTCGTGTGGTCGACAGAGATCGTAAAATGCGAGAGCCCGCTGACTTGATTGCGACAGCGAGCGTGTCTTGAAAGAAGAAGCAGAGGAGGACGGCGACGGGTCATCGGCTTTTTTTTTTTTGCTTTTTTTTTTTTAACGCACGACCTGCGGTAACGCCATAGGTGATCGCGGTCGCGTTGCCGCCAGCATGCCCGCACATATACACGCGACTCACGCGCGTGCGTGCACCGAGAATGGGGAAGGTGTCGTTACTCGTCACCGCAAAATCGCGATGCACACTCTCAAGACAAACGAGATAGATTCTTCATCCTAGAAGATATCGATCGAAAATATTTCGATCTCTTCGCCGAGTATAAGAATGTAATAAATTATTATTTACGTAAATTATATGTCATAATTTTATATATAATTGTGTTTAATTTATATGTAATTATTATATGTAATTTTTATGTTTATATTTCTTACATATAATTATATATGTTAATTATATATAAATATAAATTATTTTAATTAGATTAAATTAAATTAAATTTAAATTATTAAATATAATTATTATAATATAATATAATATAATAATTATATTTATTAAAATACAATAATTATATTATAATATAACAATTATATTTAATATAATAATTATATTTAATAATTTACACCTAATTTACACATAATTAATATAATATAAATAATTATATTTAACCAAAAGTTGATTAGAATATTTCTTATCGTTTTATACGAATCTCATTATCAATATATTCTAGTATGAATTGTTGATGTTCACGCAGTCCATAATCCTTACACAAATAAACAAATCTGTGTCTTTATATAGGAATGAGTGAAAAGTTCCCATACTCTGTCTCTATTGCGGGCACTACAAAATCACGACGTGCCCCGTTTGTAGTAATAATAAACTTAACTTGTGCTTTTTTCCCGGTGCGCGTTTAACACTCGCAGCATGTAAAACAGAGACTCTGTTTTTGTCGGATCTCCTTCGTCGACGACGATGGCGACGATGACGACGATCGGTACCATGTGCATCGCAAGCATGCTTTTAAGCTATGGAGTGCAAAGGGGAATGAGAGAAAGCGAAGAAAGAAAGAAGGAAAGAAAGGAGGCAGAGACAGAAAGAGAGCACGGAAAAAGGTGAGTGGGTTCTCACGGAGGGCAATGGTTTATTTTTGTGCCCCCGCTCGCACTTGAAGGGAGGGTGGTTCATTGATAAGGTAATGGCCGCATGATACATCGTTAAGTTTAACGTCCTGAGAACGTGACGCTTAACAAATACACTGTCGCGCGCGGCGAGTGTGTGAGAACAGTGGTATTATACAGGGTGTTTTCCGAATAAGTGGGAAAAAATTTTCCGAGATGATTCTTTGCCGAAAATTAAGGGTGTAAACATATATCCCTACATCCCTCCTTGAGGAATTGCACTGCTTCAAAGAAGGTGGAAATTAGATGTCTTTTTTTTTTTTTTTTTAATTTTAATTTTGCGTTTTTTTTGTTTCATTTTCTTCCAACATTTACTATAATTTTATTTTGCTTGCCCTTCTTTTTAAATCATATTAACACGATGCTATGCATAATAATGTATTTTTTTTAACTATTGATTTTATGAAAAAAATTAAAGAAATAAAAAAGTTTCTAAAGGAATCAAGCTTTCTAACGCATATTTTTAGATGATTCCGGTCCGTTAAAAAATTCTAATTAAAAAAAAAAATTGAATAGGGATTGTTAGTTTTATCCCCTTATAACGATAGAAAATTAAAAAAATATTAATAAATATCCTTATCAGTGAAAAATATCCGCCAAATTTCATTTTTCTAACTTGCCCAAAATGTGGAAAAGCAAAAATTGTTTCGCTCTTATTTAAAAACATCCTATTACGAGAAAAATGTCAACGTTTCACGGTTCAAGACACGATTAAGCATGAAATACTTTATCGTCGGCGTACTTTCCTCATTTATCAATATTTCTTTCATATGTAGGGGCATTTACATATTGAGAGAATCTCAATAAATTAGGTGAAAAGTGAAAAAATATAATCTTGGAAAATTTCTGACAGATTAAACCTCAAATTGATATATTTTTTTATTAACGCAAGAACAGAAATCAAAAAAAGACTAGCTAAGGATGCAAGCCAGACGTCCATTGACGTTAGTATCACAACAGATGAAATTTCAATACAAGAAACATTTCCGTTTAATTTGACGCTACACCATGTCCGGGAGAATATAATTTAGCTGTCAAACGCGATAATGCTCGGGGGTCCACCGCGAGTCATCGGATCGATCGCGAGGCGTCGAGATGAGGGGGCCGAGCAAGAATTCGATCGGTCCGGAGATTCGACGGGCGAGCGAATAGACGGGTGTAATTATGGAAAAATCGTGAGGCGATCTGGGTCGTCGATTGGAAGAGACGAGAAGAGGAGAAGACTTTACGAAGGGGCCCAATTAGATCCCGGCGACGGGATCTCGTGCCTGTCGGCCATGTGTGAGCATTTCATAAGGAGTGCCGACACTTTGTCGATCCCTCAGGATCACGGGTGTTCGACACGATCCTCTTTACGGCAACGCAACGCCTGATTAACCCATTCGAAAGAATCAATCACGCTGCTGATCGTGAATCCTGAGTGAGTGAGATTTTTTCGTAGTAGAATAGATTAAATTAAAGAATTTGTATATAATAATAATTTAATTTGTTTTTTGAAAAATTCGAATAAATTACTTTTAACACAAAATTAATTTTCTCTATTATATATATATTTTTTTTTATCTACGATTACGTAAATTACATGCCGTTCGTGTATATAAGAGAAATAGATAAAAGCTCAAAATTACAATAGTGTAATATTTTTCTGTTATCAGTAATTGTGCATCCAATATCACATCTTGATAAAATAAATTTAATAGTAATTAAATAAAGAAATATATTATTAAATAAAACTTAATAACAATTTAATAAAAATCGAACCTAATAATAATTTAATTTATATTCTTTTGTTTTAAACTCGAATAAATTATTTTGAGTATAAAATTAATTTTTCTCACAATTTTAGAAAAAGAAGCTATTTTAAAATCAATATTTGACTAATAAATAATATTGACTAATAAATATTGAAAAATAAATATTTGACGGTCATTTTTCATTTATATCAATATAAGCTTCAATTTCTAGTTCACAATCCATACTACACTTCCAGAACGTGACGTGACGTCACGCGAAGACGCAAACACGCCATATGGGTTGTCGCGCGAAAGAGTTAGAGGCGCGAAAAAGCGCGAGAAAAAGGAAAAAAAAAAAAAACCGTAGAAAAAGGAAATAGGGGAAGCAAAGAGCGAGAGATGCAAGTCGTATCACCGGCGTTGGCGTAGCACCATGTGCGTGTCCGCGTTGCGTTCCTCTCTCTCCCTCTCTCTCTCTCTCTCTCTCTCTTCTCTACAACGGGTAGAAAAAGTTTCCCCCGGACTTCTTCTTTTTTTTTTTTTTTTTACCGAAGCGTGGCAATGATATTTCCGTCTGCTTACTACGAAGCCGGCAAACAGGTCGCTGGAGTATTTTTCTACGGTGTCCCCTTTTTTTCTTCTCGTGACATGCGTAAGGATCTTCCCGTTCTTTTGCTCGTGTTGGAAAATATACACTCCTCTCACCAAAGAACCGGAATTCGAGGGATTGCTCATGTAATAGGGTCGACGCCATGGGTGTATATACATATATTATAGGAAACGATAGAGATTTTGAAATCCTCTCTACGTATCGGAATAAATTCTAAAAATAGTTTTTCTAACAAAATTAATATCTCTTTTCAATTCTCGCGATTCAAGATGAGAAATTAATCCACAATCGTACTTGGACTTTTCCAGTTTTAATTTCCTTTATTTTTTGCTTCAAATAAATAGAGGACGTAAAGAATCTGTCAGATCGATCGAATGAGAAAAGAGAAATCAAAAATTCAAGATGGAATATATATTCTCGCAATATTTGCGGGGATAAATGATCGATATTAGTAGTACAGATTCGATCGGGAATTCCGAACGCCTGGAAGAAGATATCGAAAGCCGTCGGAGGGAGGAACGATTTGCAAGCCATTTACGAACGCACGTGAGGATCTGATTGTCAGATGTTCGCGACTTACGCGGAGCAGATTACGTATCACGTAATGTAACGTATGCGCATGCGCGCATCTCGATCGCTGACCTCGTCAAGGTCGTTCAGGTGTGGCTCCATCCCGAGAATAAAGCGCGCAGAAATTGCCGGCGATCGTAATAATCGAGATGCATAATCCCATCTCTGCATTGCTATTCGATGTACCCCGCGTGCAATTTAAATCTAATGCGATCGGTTTCTCTCGTTAAAGAAAGAAAAGAAAAGTCTTTCGTATCAAAGGATACAATGTATCCAATCTAGGACGACGGAAATCGATTTTCGATATATCGTGCCTGATGATGTAAATAGAAAATTGTTTTTTATGCAAAAAAAAAAAAGAAGCCTCGTTGTTCTCTTTCAAAATTTTGATTTTTTTTTTCAGATATTTAATATCTTTATATTTTGGTAATTGCAAAAGATTTTTTATCATTTTTAACTTTTTAAATAAAATTAAATTTAAATTAACCATTATTATTTTAGTTGTAACTCGTATTCCATTTGGTTATAATATAGTTATGCATCTAATTGAAAATTATCCGAATCATGTCAAGTTTGATGTAATTTGCCGCAAAAGTCTCATTAATCTATTAAAATTGCTTTAAGAAAAATTAAATTAAGAATATAAGAACTTTAATTTTTTTTTTTTTTTTATTATATTAACAAAAAAATTAAAGAAAAATAATACCATATATAAAAAATAAAAAAATAATATATTAAAAATGATCGTTCGACGAAGAGGATGTGACAAGAGAGTGCGCTGTAAAAAATTTTCTAAAAATTCAGACACTTTTGTCTGAATTTTTAGTTTATTTATTTTTTTTTTTTTTTTTTACAGCCTGCCTTTTTCGCGTCGTCTTCATTTCCACGTCGGGCGACGTGCGATTTCGCTCGTTTCGAAAATCAAGTATCCGAGCACGGACGACGCTTCGGTCACGCTTTAGCGGAAAACCGGCGCGAAACCGCAGCGACGAGATTGAGGCCGCTTATTCGCGTTTACGCCGATGTAAAACCCCGTCCGGGTCGACCGCGGACAGATACCGGAGGTATTCGCGTACCTTCGATGTGGGATCAAGGTGGGACTCGTTTTCCAACGGAGTTCCCAGAAACTTACCCGACACTATGTTGGCGGACACGGTCACCTCTCTCGATCTGTCAAGACGCATTCCTCGTTATCACGTGTGATCCGTACACATTGTACATTCTATATCATATATTGATATAGCGGTCTAAATGTGATCGCGCTTATTATACACATTTAATGAATTTTAAGTATTTAAAAAATAAAAAAAAATTCTATTATCTATTAATTAATTTAATTTAATTTAATTTATTAATTTTATATATAAAATTTACATTATATAAAATGCAATAATTTTTTATGTAAAATTGATCAGTCTATTATAAAAAAGATTCCCTTGACACTTCCCTGTGTTTCTAGGTACTTTTGTTCAAAATTCCAGATAAAAAGAATTTTTGTATACAATTTCCTCAAATAAGTTTCGTTTTGCACGCGTTTTCTAAGGCTAAGGTCACTCACGCAAAGAAAAAATACAAAGCCACTTAGATTTCAAGTGCTAGCTATTTACAAGTGTATTAAATAAATAAATAAATAAATAAATAGATAATAAAGAAATAAATTTCGTTTAAATAAAAATTTTTAATTTACATGACATATTCGATTTTATCACTAAAAATTGGATATCAATATTTTGTTAAAACATTGAATACATAAACCGATATTTATAATATATTTTAAACACATAATTCACGATAAGAGCAAAATTTATTTAAGAGCAAATGTTTTCAAAAATTCCCTAAATAAATCCCCCTCAATAAAATTCCATCTGCAGGTAGAAAAAAATTCCAAGTTTCCCAAGTTTTTTTCCAGGGAATAGACACTTCGTGAAAGAACGTGTCAAACGACGAGAGTCCTGCGTGTGCGATTATTAAAGGATCTCACCGACGTGGGAGAATTCTTCGCTTCGACAATCACAGCGTGTATTTAAACTGGATTTATCGTCGGACAGAGTCGCGCGTAGAAATACCGCGAATGCCGCGAATAAATATGCCGGCTTGTACAAGTGCATATAATCATACTATCTTAATCACCTCGGCTGGGATTTTACACATCCCGTAATAAAGTGATGCTTTATGCAGCGCTACATCAGTATTGCAAAAATACACACGCATAAATATTAATGTTGCCTGACACATGATATTGACGTTATGTCAATGTTTTTTTTTTTTTTTTTTTTGCGATTAACAATTATCGCATCGCAAAAATAGCGCAATCAATGCTAACCAGTTCAGTCTACGATTTATTCCAACATATGGAATAATTATAACGCAACAAGAGTGACATAATTTCCTCAAATGCGGTAAAAATTAAAATCTATTACTAGCACTTAATTTTAATTGCATCTTTTCAAATAATCTTTATATTTTTTGATCCTTTCTAATCATCGTATTTTTAATTCTTTTTAATCTTTATGTTTTTTTAATCTTTTTCAATATTTACATTTTTTAATCTCTTATTTTTTAAATTAATCTTTTAATTTTCAATTACTTCTCTGGAATATTATTATTGTCAACACGGCTGTCCTCGCCGCAATTCGAACAGCTGACGCAGGATAAACATGACGAGATAATATGTAAATAATCACTGTAATACACGACTTCGTCGGCGGTGCACATACGTCGATGATACTTCCATCAGCACGATACTTCGATCATATAACAGAGCCTAAGTACGTAAGTACGAAAGTAAGATCGGTGAGAATCGAAGTCTGTCGGCTTGACCTCATAAGCGAGATGTCAACGAGCTTAAACTCCGGCCGTTTGGCGGCCGTCGGTCTCTTCTCTCGGCGAGCAATAAACGCAGCATTGAAAAAGGACTCCAATACGACGACGCCTCGTCAAAAGGCGAATGTAATAAGCGTAGAAAACAATTGGCACGCGATTGATGGAGAAAACGAGGAAATTGAACGAGTGAAAATTGACAATCCACTTCAAAGCCTTCTTCGCTTGTAATCAAAAGAAACGACAAACGCCACCGACTCTCGCTCTCTCTCTCTCTCTCTTTCTCCAATTCGTAGCATTAATAAACGATAAATGGCGTTCAAATCGACTTCTGGGATAATTGCGAGAGTTCCATTCGCTACGATTGTTGCAATCAAGACGCAGTCACGATCAGAAAATAGAGAATTCTGTTGATAAGAGGACTCGGTAGCTGACGAGGAAGAGAATGAGAGAGAGAGAGAGAGAGGAGAAGGAGAGAAGCATAAAGAGAGAGGAAAAGGGGAGAGAAGAGGAGCGACGAAAATTGGTGAGAAGCAAACAAAGGGTTGCGGGGGACCGAGTAAATAAAGGATCGCGGATTCTATTAGCGACGGTCTGTCCTCCACCTACTGGAACAATAAAATGACGTGGACGGACGAGGCCGGTGAAGAGGAGAAAAAAAAAAAAAAGGAAGAAAGACTAAGGAAAAAAGAAGATGGCACCGCTCACACAAAGCTGTCCGCTAATCTTCTTTCGTCTCCTCCTTTCTCTCTCTCTCTCTCTCTCTTTTTCTTTGATAGGACGGAGGCGGATCGCGCTTTGTCTCTGCGGTTTCTGCGAGCTGCTTTTTTTCTCGCCGAAAGATATCTTTCTTCCTCTAGAAAATCCTCCCCAGCTGAGAGAGAGAAAGGACGGGGTTCGGTCGAGAGACAATCAGGAGAGCGCGGCGATTATTTCGAAATAAAAATTAGATAAAATAGATGAAGTCGATATTACTTCGAAGATGATATAATCGTGCCGGCACTTGTGACAGTTCATGTATACAATTGACAGAGTGTCAAAATGTGGAAATTCAAAGATCAGCTGTGTATTTGTCATTGAAGAAACGAAGAGGGACGAAGAGAATTATAAAATTTTATATATGATTTATTACATTTTTAATGATTTTAATAAGTTAATAATTAAATTTAATAATTCAATAATTTTTTAATAATTAATAATTTAATAGATTAGGAGAGAGTATCGGTTTGCGGTGTACGATGTTGATAATCTCGACAGCCATAAGCCCAACGCAAAACGCGTTGAAAATCTATTAGAAATATTTAGAACTAAAACGCTGAAAAATTTATATATATATGTATTTATTGGAAGTAAAAAATAATAAGAGAAAAATATAAAGTATAAAAAGAGAGAAAAAAAAAAACAATCTGTCTATCGTCAGAGATAATTATATAGGGACGCGGATGTACACGTACAATAGCCGTGATACACACATGTACATTTGTATTTGTACTTTACTATGCTCTTACACCGCTAGCTAACAACCGTAAACCGAGAACGGACGCGACAATTTGTGTCAATACGTTTCTAACACCATTATGTTATGATACGGCGAGCTCGTGCATATCGAACGTACCGTTTGTCCTTGCTACGTGATTGTGTGTCTGCTTCAATTTTGGATTTTGCTATCTTGGTGTAAGATAGAAATCAATGTGTAATATTAATAATTAGTAATTTAACTATTCAATTATTACAATTATTAAAAAGTTGAAAATATAATAAATTGTGCATAAAATTTATTGTATTATTATTATTATATATTATTTTATATTAAATTATTAATTATTAAAAAATTGTTGATTTATTAAATTTAATTATTAACTTATTAAAATCATTAAAAATGTAATAAATCATATATAAAATTTTATAATTATAAAATTCTCTTCATTCCTCTTCGTTTCTTCAATGACACATACACAGCTGATCTTTGAATTTCCATTTTGACACTCTGTCAATTGTACACATGAACTGTCACAAGTGCCGGCACGATTGTATCATCTTCGAAGTAATATCGACTTCATCTATTTTATCTAATTCATTAACTCTCGGACAATTCTCTGAATGCAAATTTTTTATCAAAATTGATTAAGATGGAGAGATATTAAGATAGGGAGATTAAGAACTTGGATTCTAAATATTCATGGATTTAATTTAATTTATGGGGCTAAAAAAATTCTATAAAAAGCAATATTTTTTATCTCGTATGTAAAAAAAATTAAATCATAAGGAAAAAAATCGAATAAGATATTTCATAAGCAAAAAAAAAAAAAAAAAACCATTTTTTAAGTATTAAAATCTTGATTTTTAATTGTGTTAATGAAAATTATTTCTAATCAAAATGTGCATGCATATACTAATTGAATTGACATCTGACACGTCATATGCGTGCCTTCTTATAATAGCGTCTGCACGATCGCGAATTACACGCAGTTTTGCACCCTGTATCGCGAAAATGTACGTCCCCACCGAGCCAGCTTATCATAGGTCACGCGATACATACCGTATAATGCCGACGATCCAAGAGACGTTCCACAACGTCGCGATCACACGATGATGCTAAAAGCGGCACAATTTCAGATTAGCTACACGTCGTTCGTGCAGCAACCTCCCTTCGCGAGGTAAAATTTCAGATTTATATTCAGATTTGATGGGAAAGTCAAAGCTTGGCTTCTCGACACGCAAGAAATTGAAAATAATTTAATAATTAAATAAATAATTTTCAACGGTAAGTTTAAACAAATAATTTTAAACAATAATTTTAAAATAACAAATTTTAATTCAATTTTTTTAATTTTTATTTATTTTTATTTTTATTACTATAATATTATTATTTTTATTTTTATTATTATTATTTATTCTTTTTTATTTTTATTTTTTTTAATTTTTATTTATTTTTTTTTAATTTTAATTTTTTTTTAATTCAATTCAGGTATTTTAAACATATAATTCTTTTATATATTACAATTTTATAAATTAATGTACTTGTTTATATTTTTTTTTAATCGAAGTAATCACATGATTGTTAATATCAGGTTTTTTTCTTTGAAAATATTTTTTGCTGCTTTTCCTATATTTTTTTTTTTTAAATAAAATTTTTCTTGTAAAATAAACCCAACTATTTTTTTACTTTACATATATAATAAAAATACTCAATAAATATCTACATGCAATTTTTCTGAAATTACTAATTTTATTCGATAAAGAAATAAGCTCGTAGGAAAAATAAAATTTCCACTCAGCGCAAAAAGTTGCGTGTACCACTTCGCAATATTCCTTAATCTTCGTTGATAGCGAAATCCTCTCGCCACTAGGGAGTTTCCCGTGTAAAAGGAAGCTGAAAAAGGCGCCGATCCGTCTTACGGCGAAGACCCACGTACGCAATTTACTTAATATCATTAGAGCGATAAAAGAGTGCGCGATAGGATCGCCGACGTAGAGGAGAATAATCGCATGACGCGGTCTCGGTCGCGTCCTCCCTCAGGTAATGACAGAGGCGGATTCTGCGCGTTGCGCCGAACATGCACTTACACGCGTAAGTACGCCCCGGGGACGAGGTGCCCCCGGAGAAAGGGTAGAGTGGGTACCCTCGCGCTTTATTAAGGCGTCACTTAATTAACGCACGATTCGTTAACGGAGTGTCTCTACTCAAATCTTGTATAAAAATTCCCCGATTTTCCAGGTATTCTTGTTCAAAGTTTCAGGTGAAGAGAATATTTTAAAGATTCTTTTTAGGCAACTTCCTAAAATAAATTTATTTTATGCCTTTTCTAATGACTAAAAGTTACGATAAAAATATGTATTGCATATTTAATATTTTATTAAGACATTAAATATATATATATATATATGTATAAACAAAGAGAGAGAGAGAGAGAGAGAGAGAGAGAGAGAGAGAGAGATAGATGTATATTTATAATCTATTTTAAGTACACATAATTTAATTGACTTGCCAACTGCAATACAGGAACAAAATTATCGAAGAGAAAATTTAAAAAAAAGTTCTCTAAATGCCAATAAAATTTCTTGAGAATTTTCTAATTTTTCCAGGGACAAAAGAATTCTTTGACAATTCCAGATTTTCTGTGTTTTACCAGAGTAGACATCACGTGGTTTGGCGCGACGATTGGTGAAAAGGGGGAAGCAACGCGTTTAACGTAAGTAGAGTACTTTTATGCTCTAATGGGTGAGAAAAACAATAGTTACGGGCGAGTACCTAAGAATGCTGCCGTGAAACGAGCAGCTCGGACGCGACTCCACTTCCTGTCATGTCATCAAAAATCACTCACGAGGCAATTAATTTTTCACTCGCTAATTTCACTGTGAGAAATTCCTGTGGAAAGGAAGAAAGTATGGTGAATCAAAAACTCGCGCATTAATTTCGAAAATTAAATTTCTTTGTCATCGGATATTATATAATAATTCCAATGCATGATTAAGTTATAAGAGAGTAATTATTTTTTTTTTTTGTAATTTTTTTAATCGCTAAACGCGATTAATTTTGGTTCTCAAATTGTTCTATTACGTCATAAATTGGAAAAAAAAAATGTGCGACTAAAATTATAGAATAATAATTTTAATATATTTTGTCATGTCATAACTATGGTATTTAACGGAAAAGATTGGCTGCAATCAAAGTTCTATTCGTTATTAAGACTTAGAAGAAATTTATATATTATTTATGTTTTATAGATTAATAAAATAAATTAATAAAATATTATTGTTAAATATAGAGTATCTATAGGGTGCGAAAAAAATTATGTAAATTAGAACCTATCAAGCGGCTTTAAATTATAACGTTTACCTCAAATAAAAATTTTAAAAAATCTGAATATGGCTTTATATTAATGTTAAAAAATTTTTAATTCATAAATTTTTAAAAACTCTGCCGATGATATCAACAATTTGAGGAAATGCATCCAATAAACGCATTTTAGCCGCGACTCAACGGCAAAGATATTGATGGAATATTATTCGAGTCGGAAGACAGTGACAGAGCGGTTTGTCGACCAACGAGCAAGTGAAACGGATTAACGGACACCTAGGGCGCGGTCATTAAAATTTTTCCCGTCCACGTTTAACTTCCCGCGTCGTCGACATGTCGCGCAAAAATATCTCGCGTGAAAAATCCCCGAACGAAGAAAGATACGGCCTCTCGTCAGGAATTACACATAAATGCGCGGCGCGCGAAAAGGAGGGAAGACGGATAGTCGCGGATGTACGGGTATTAGCGAGAGAAGAGAGAGAGAGAGAGAGACGGAAGAGAAGGTGAGAGAAAGAGACAGGCGACGAGGAATGATACACGGGACGAGAGTCGGAGTTGTAGGGAGAAGATGCAAAGGCGCGCTAAATCGTAGATACCCGTTCTCTTCCTCATCGTTGTTCCTCCCTTACTAACGATCTCGTACGCACGTACGGCGCTTAGGTCGTGTACACATTGATGAAAGATTAACGTCAGTTTATATGTCTTATGCAGTTCGAAAAATTTTGTGCCCCCTTGTGAAAATATACGCCGGTTATGACTTTTCTTCTGGCAAATATTTGACGGATTCATGTAATAATTTAACGTCTTGACAAATGTCAAATTATTATGTAAAAAATTTGCAGGAAAAAAATCTTGATTTTATTCTCTGATAAAAGTGAGAGTGATTACAGATCGCCAATAATATTTTCTCCAAGTTAATTTTATTATTAAAAATATGTTGATTTTTCACAAAATTGATTTCAAATTCCTATAAAGTTGCCATTCATTTTTTTTTTTTTTTTGTCAACGCACACATCGATGTATCTAATTTCTTTGAAGCCGATTAATTTTCTATGCCCTCGCAATATTTCTGAGACTAAATTTTCCACAAAATTTTATTCTCTTATTATAAATTATATGATAAATAAACAGTAAATAAATAAATGAAGGGGATAGACTGACATAAAAAAATGGACAAAATAAGCAGACCGATATCGCTCGTTGTGTACAAGCCTTAATGCTCTCCCTACTTTCGCGCGTACGCCTCCTCACGATGATTACGACTACGATTGCGATGTAAATCGCGAACCTACGTTCAATCACGCGTTCACGACTGTAAGTCTTCCTCCACCCGTGGCCTTCGACTCTGACCATGCGTTCGTCGCTCTTTCCTGTCGGAGCTTCCTGACGGAGATCGAACGCGCCGCCGATGACAGAAACGAAGGGCAGAGCGGGTCCGGGTCGCCATTCTAATGTCGATATCCGAGAAAAAGAGAGAGCTATTCGAAGATGGAGTTTTTTTTTTTTCGAGGAGGCATCTGTCTTAGCAATCTCAAGTATCCCCAAGTGTCTCAGAGACACAGTGTATAACGTTCGTTTTAGACTTGCACTCTGTTTATACTACACTTGGAAAATTTGTTTCCTTGTTAAAATATATACTAGTTAAATATTTAACACATTCAGGTGGTAATTTTATGTAGGTATTGCTGTTATATGAATTAAATTTAAATTATTAATATAACTAAATATATAACTAAATATAATATAAAAAATGTAAAAATAATTAAAGATGCATATATTTTTTTAATTTACACAATAGATATGTTCCGTATTATTAGTGACAGGATATATCTGTCAAAATTTATAGAAAAAAATGTTAATTTCATTTTATAGTAAAAATGAAAGTGACTATGGAGCGTCAATGAATTTTTTCCAAGTTAATTTTATCATTGAAAATATTTTAATTTTAAACAAAATTTATTTCAAATTATTTACTATAAAGTTTGCATTCATTTTGTGTTGAAATATTAGCATATAAATATTAAATTAATTGTAATTAATTTTTAAACCGTTAATTTAAATTTAAAACTAATAATTATTAATATCAGTGTCATCATTTAACATGTCCATGTTATATTAAAATTAACACAAAAATTTGGACATGCAATATATGTTAAATATAAGCCAATTTTTCCAACTGTCTACAATTTTTTGATAAAATATCATAAAAATTAATCCCATAAAATGCAATTTAATTTTAAACGGAATTATTACTTCTTCATGATTATAAAGTGATATAAAGATTTTAATGGCTTGCCTGATAGTCGAGATTACATTGCACGTTCGGCATGAGATTACGCCATGATCCCCCGTGTCCTTCGAATGGTCGAACGTGACGAAGTGCCCCGGTGAATTATCCCCGCGTAATTATTCGCGATCCGATTAGCATCGAGTTCGAGCCTTTACGAGCTACGTCAAAATAACATCGAGCAACGCGTCCAGCTGTTATTGCCATAAAACGCTCGATCGTTTCCGCGTGGAATGTCGGCTGTATCGTCGAGAAACTTGTAGATTTATTATACCGTACACTCGCCCAATACATGTCATAAATATAAAAAATAATATAAATTAAAATATTAAATATTAAATATAATATTTAATAAAAATTAGTAAATATAATATTTAATTAAAAATATTAAATATAA
>JBCEZV010000005.1:2384405-2395489 GCA_039654365.1 Cataglyphis livida
AAAATATATAATATATAATATAATTTTTATAATACATAATTTAATTATAAAGGGTGTCGCAAAATAGCCTGGACAACGCTCGTGAATGAGTAAAGCATAGTTAATGCAACTTTATATCTCTCATTCAATTTTAGATAATAGTTATAAAGATAAACACACGATATAAAGAAAAGATGACATATCGTCGTGAACTGTAAGATACGAGATGGATTATTCTTCTGATTAGTTCCGCGATTTCCTACTATATGTCGTGCCCCATTCAATAGAGCACAGGGAGAACGGATTAACTTTTTATCGCTCCGATATAAGAATAATCTCTCTCTCTCTCTCTCTCAGGAGTGCCGCGGTGACTCTTTCATGCATTCCTTCGGCCGGTGAAAAAGTGGATGAGGAATGGCGTTTACTGTGTCCATAATCTACGTAAATCGCAACCGACCAATAATTTCCCAGCGAACGAACGTAAAGCATTTCTCTCTCCACGCCGGTAGAACAGATGGCAATGATTACTACTAATGACAGCCATCAATTCACGGCGCGTTCGTGCGGCCAGAAGCTACCGCGAATGTGTTCGCTGCGAGGAACCAGCTTGGCGACATTAAATGCCGATGGAAGCGACATGCAAAGCGCGATTTCAGTGCTAATAAAAAGAAAAAAAAAAAAAAAAAATACGACCTGAAAAAATACCTGGAAAAATTGACTTGAGTAATTCCGCCTTTCGTTTTTCTGTAAAAAAAAAAAAAAAGAGAGCATAAACATTATCGATTGTAAATTCGGTTTCCAATGCGAGCAAGGATTGAGATTCGATCTAATTTAGAAAAAAATATAATGATATATTTTTGAATTAAAATAATCGATATTATTTAATATAAAAAAAAAGAAAATGTCAGAAAAATCATGAATCATAATATAATAATTAGTAACAGGAGCTTACAGAAAACATAAAAGATGAGGGAATCACTTGCATGATATCTAGATCGATAATGGACACGTGGATGCGAGGATTGGTCGATTATTCGTTTGCGGCCATGCGGGATTTAGGGGTTACACTTACAACAGGCTCGGCGCCGATGGACACACTCACAATAGCCGAAGGGTTGCGTGTATATCGCCATCCATCATCGCGCATATGCTGTTCCCTTCGACCAACCCTTAAGGGGCGAAGTAAAAAAATTTCGCGGGTTAACGGTGCGTCAACAGCTGCGTTTCAACTGCAAACACGTTTTCAGTTCCAGGAGAAACTTGAAATATTCTTGATACCTCAAACACATTAATATTTCAAATAAAATCCTTCTCAAGATATGAAATATTTCGATTGTAAAAAAAATATTTGCAAATAAATAACAAAAAATAAATAAATAAATAAATAACTATTAACATAAATAATAAATAAAATGATATGACAAAATAAATGATAAATGTGCGCGAAAATAAATCTGCTATTACAATAGTAAGTTCTACGGAAAAAATTATTAAATAAATTCTACTCGAAAAATAAACTGGAAAAAAAAAAACAAATTTCTTTTCCAAGAATCTAATACATAATTCGCGGAAATAGAAAAATAATATTGTTTTTCGTTAGCAATCCATTCGATGGGAGAAATGTTCGATTTAGATCCGGGAGCCACGTGTTTCGCCACGTGACCTGTCAACACTTGATACATCAGTGTACAAACGCATGAGCGCGCCCACAAAGAGATGCTTCGCTGTTGCATTTAGTGAAATTCGCGTGTAAGATTTAACGGGCATCTCGCACGTGTGAATGTACCTTAAAACGCGCCTCAATGCGCCTGTGTGACAGCCACGTGTGTGACAAAGGGTTGCCGTTATGGAGAAGCTTTTATTCCTTCGGGATGCTTTTAACTAGCCATATTGTCAAGTGGCGTTGCTCAAATTTGTTATTATCTTGGATTATACTGTATATATGTACTTTATCCAAAATTTATGTAGAGTTCGACAAATTTATATTATTTATAAAGACATTGGCAATGAAAAAAAAAAAGTATCATCGAGATGCATAATATAATCTCCTTATATTTCTTTGATCAATTTAATACTTTTATGAATATTTTTAAATTCATATATACACAAGTATTTTAATTAAAAAATATAATGAATTTTATCCTGAATATACAGGATAAAATTCATTTTCAAAATCATCGGACACCGTTTCACTGATAGATTCTTGAGATCACTTGAGAAGAATTTTTGAGAAAAAAATTGCAATAAGAAGAGAAAGAAAGTATGCCTAAGATATTTTACGATTAATTCAATTTACAGGAACGTGTATATCGCGATGATTAGATGGAACGCGGATTCCCTCGTAATAACATTATATCGCATAAATTGCATCCGCGTTAACGTCTCGCGCGATATCCAACGCCGCAAGGAACGAGAGAGGATGAAACAAGAGTACAAAATATATAACCGGGAGGCGTAGAGCGAAATCTGTCCAGAGGCTGAGGACGCCGGAGGTCGCCGGGGCCATATAACGGTATTAATCCGTGGATTGCAATTAATTCTGATACCGCGAAATACGTTGCAGTAGTGCGGTATCACGTCGCCGTCGGCTTCGTATATCTTAGATTACGCGAAATGAGATAGCCCCGGCACAACCGCGGTAAAACCGGCCCGCATATCTACAAGGAGTCCGAGAAATATCGCCGTTTGCAACGTATTTCGAAAATGTGCGCGTGCACATTCCGAAAAAATTCCTTCCCCGAAACGTATAAGGCCTCTTAATAGACATTCTTAAGGAATAAGGATGTGTCTTTCTTTACGTCATAATTTTTGAGATATCTTCTTGAATTGAGAATATATTTTTAATTTTTATTCTTAATTTTTATCTTTAATTTTTGTTCTTCATATTTATTAATTAATTTTTATTCTTAATATTTATTTTTAGAATTTTTATTCTTAAACTTTATTTTTAATTATTATTAACAGCATTTCTGAACCAAAAAAAAAAATCAATTTTTATTTTTATAATCAATTTTTTAGCTAATCAAGTTAATCCCAATTAAAATTTCGTGATAATTTACGAGGTATAATTAATTAAAAATAAAAAGGAGTAAAATGGAAGTATTAAAGAAAAATTATGTTATTTTGGCTATTTATATATAAATTGCGTAGATATTATTTCCATATAAAACAATATATATTCAATCAGAAATATGATTAATAAAATAATTCTTTAACACGACAAAAACATAATAAATTTATAAAAAGCTCATTTAAAGTCATAAATAATAGCTTAAAAAAATATTTCGAATTCATATAATACGTGGAAATAATAATAAAATATTTACTCTTTAAACAAAAAAAATTATTACACGTAACAAAAAAATTAAGCCATAATAATTAAAAGCATTTAATAAATATTTTTCTTTAATAAATTTCTATTTGAAAAATTTATCGAAGCATCTAAAAGACTCGATATCGCAAAAAGCGGCGCCGAATAATAAACATTCTCGGATTTATGCCGCTGTTTGCGGAAAAGCAGACTGCATTCACGTGTGCGTACACGCGATAGGAGAAAACTGTGAAGTACGAAGGGAGAACCGCACAGAGGCGTCGAGCCGACTGATACAAAAGTGAAACCTACGAGGACCAAGAGAGAGAGAGATAAAGGTAATTCAGATGCGTCGTCGGGTCACGACTGCCGACTATTACCGCTATTACCGGGATCCCGGACCCCATCCCCCTTCCATTCCCTACCGTCCCACGCCATTCTCTGTTGGTATGACGTTCCGTCGATGCGAGAGCCTAAACGTCATTCCGCGCGCGATCGTGTCGGCGGATGCAATTGGAGACACATCGATTTCTACCCGAAAAAAAAAAAAATAAGATGAAACGCTCGTCCGGCAAAAAGAATTCGCAAACACAAGTGTCTGCAGCTTTTTTGGGAATTTTCAGACACACCTCGATTCAGACAAAACTCTTGTGAAGGAACGATTGTGATAATAATTAGGACAATTAGACAGATAATAATAAATTTCGGATAAATAATTTGGATTGAAATTTCAAAAAATCGAGAGCTGAAAAATTCAGATAAAAATGTGTCTGAATTTTGAGAAAATTTTTTGCAATGAACATGATGACCGTAGGTGAAATCTCTCTGCTCGCGAGGAGTCAGAGACGTCATTATTGCAAACTTGCGAGCGTTTCTGTCGAGGCGTGCAAAAGCCGATTCGCCAAGCGACCGGTCCGGTAATGTCCTGCGACGATGTGACGACGTCACGCTCGTCGTGAGTTAAACGTAGTACTATAGGAACGGGATACCCGCGGCTGCTAAATCATCTGCAATCTGTCAGTTAAGATGTCATCCGCAAATATCTCTCCTCAAATCGACTCGACAAAAATATCGGCAAGTTTTAGAAATTTTCAAAATTGACAAATTGAATTCAAAAGACATTTTGTTGACATCGTGCTGTCATAAAAAATTCAATCTTTATTTTTATCAATCTTATTTCATCTTATTTTTACAATCAAATTTTTAGCTAATCTAGTTGATCCCAATTAAAGTGTTAAGTGTTAAAGGAAATAATATTTTACGTTTTGACTATTTATATATAAATTGTAGATAAATTATTTATGTATAGAACAATAATAAATAAATAAGTCCAATGGAATTGACATTGATCTATCTCGTATAAGAAATAAATTTAGTTTGACACAGAAAGAAAAAAGATAAAGGAAATAATAATGACTATCTACAGATGACACATCGTAAAAGCAGATTTTTTTTTTTTTTTCTTATAGATTTTTCAATTTTCACGCATCGTCTATAAGAGAATAGTTTCCCCTCCCGTGTCGAGCTATACTAAAATAATGTTGGCCGTTGGGAAATCATGCCGCGTTCATTACCCCGTATTTCGAGCGGACGATCGACGGAGGAAAGCGGTGAGATAATTTTCCAATTACCCATGACGATCGCGAGCCCTTCGGCGCTCACGTAGCATCGACGTGGATCGCTTCGATCCGGCGTGAGAGTGCAACGGTGAAGAGCAATGAGCCGGAAAATGTCGCGAATGAAACGAAATGCGAACGCCAATCTAAAGCAATATCGGTTCATTGGTTTGATAATTATTGACGTTGCAACAGACGTACAAGGGAGATAAAATTTGATGTAAATAAATTTCCAAACGAATCGAAGAACTTCGAGGCAAAAATAATTTCATTGATTAAAATTTTATACAATCATTTATCACACATAAATATAGATTATATGTATAATGTAACACTTTTTTTATATGCGCGTGTGTGTGTGTTTTTTTTTTTTTTGAAAGTGTAACAATTATAATAATATATTTTAGATTAGAATAAAATTTTTTTATTATATGTAAAACATTTTAATAATTATTTTTATATCCAGGAAAATAATTAAATAAATAAATAAATAAAATAAAGACTAAAAGAAACAATTTTTATTTTCCACTAGATGACTATATATCTATATCGCTTTGTTGCAATAATTAAGTCACACATAGCTATGCCAAAAAAGTATCTAAAAGTATATAAAAAAATATTCTAAGCTTTAAAGTTCAATTATTTTTTAAAGACACCGCGATTTTCTCAAGTGATTTTTTTTCCGGATTTTTTATGATTTCGTCGTTGAAGATGAGACTCTACCAGTTCTCCGCGTTCTTCTTCCCTTCCTTCCTCTTTGTCTTTTCCACAGTTTCTTATCCTTTTCGCGTGGGAGGCAGCGAAACGTCCGGTTCTCTCGCCTCCTCCTTGTCTCTCTCTCTCTCTCTCTCTCTCGCCTCCTCCTCCCATTCTATTCTGTCCCTCCCCCTCAATATCTCTTTTTATCCCCCTCCACTAAACCCAGTTGTGAATATGTAATGCTATGCAAGCATTAACGAATGAATCAGTTCATTATAATCCAGATAATGATAGTGAAAGAGATTAATGAATCTCGTCTATGCATAAAATCATATACGTCTATTTTAAAATACAACAATTTTCTTAATAATATAAATATATGCATTTCTATCGACGAGTCTAGTAAAACTTAAATAATTTTTATTTAGGATTTGTATATTTTTTAATATTTAATATTTAATTCTATAAATTTTCTCTACATTTACTAGAAAAAAAAATATTATACATCGCTTTTAATCTTTCTCCAGTATTCTCAAACGTCTAGATTGACTAGCAATGCGCGATAATCTCGATCGGGATGGAGGACTCTTTGTTTACAATAATATAAAAAAAAAAAAAAAAAAAAAAAATATCGTGCCGGTGCTCGCGTAGTATAAATATAAACGCGCCTTAAAGAATCCGACCGACCGCCTGCGGTGCTTTCGCGCGCAATCGCACGAACGCACCCGAACGATATGTATATATGCAAGGGGGCAGCAGAAACGCCGATTCATAATTACAATAATGGGAATGATGGGCGATGGTTACTGCTGTGTGTTACTCACTTGCAATGCGACTCGCCGCGCGGCGACGACACGCACAGCCCTCCGTTCTTGCAAGGGCTCGGCGAACACGACACGAAACCTGAAACAGTAAGGAAAAAATTTCGGATATTTTATTTTCTGATCATGAAATATAATATTGTAATGCGATATATATATATATTGTGTGTATATAAAATATTTTAAATATTATCTATATAATAATGTATTTTCATTGTATTTTCAAATTATCTGTATAATAATGTAATAAATAGAGTAAATGCATATAATGTATGAAATATAAAAATATAAAAATTAAGACAAGAATATAAAATATAAAATATAAAAAATATAATAAAATATAAAAAATATAAAAAATGATATAAAAATATAAGAAAATAATATAAAAATATAAAAATTTTAGAAAAATATAGAAAAATATAAAATACGAAAATATAAAAATAAATATAAAAATATAAAAACATGAAGATATAAAAATATAAAGAGACTGTGCATGATACAAAAAACGGCGAGGAAAATTTAGTCTTTTTTTTTTGTACATGCAATGAATTCGCGAACGCGAAACCTCGCTTATCGAAACCTCGTTGCAATTAGAGTGCATCTTTCGAGCCACCGAGAAAGAGCACGGGAGAATCTTCGACACGCCGTGCAAATTGAACTTTCGTGTAGAGCCCGGCGAGGAAGACGGAGATAAAGGGACGAGAAGACGAAGGAAGGAGGGAACGCGTCTCGTATTCCCTTTTTTAGGGAAGGGTGAATATCGTTGCTTCTCTTGGTTACCGAGGCAGAAAGGGACTCGACGAAATCGCTCGCCACCGCGTATCCTGCTTAAAAGCATTCGGCTTGGATAATTTTTTTTTTTTTTTTTTTCAAAATGACGCTGTTAAATTTTGCGATCCACTCGAAAATTCGAAAGCTCGAAGGAGGCCACGCCTCTTGCGATTATCGAAATTTATTCAACAAACTTCCGTCGATATTTCGCGCGTAAATCTGTCCTCGTCGTAGGTTTTGCATGAGACTCGCGCAGTAAAAACGCTTTTATGACGCACGATGTAATAAAAAAAAAAAAAAGAGAGAGATCACGCGAACGTGAAATTTTTATTTTTCCCATAAAATTGAGTATCGCGTCGGACACTTTCGCGTGTCGCGCTAAAAGAAGGCACAGCTGATTGTAGAAAGTGCGCTCGATTAATGTGATCGGTGTGGCATATAATGTACTATGAACACCTAATACAAGCACGCCGGCGTCTGTATAATAACAACGCAGCAAATAACCGCTTAGCGCAGACATGGCAAGAGTGGAAGCCTCGTCTACTTATATTTTATCAGTGCACCGAAGGGTCGTGACCTCTCTGATCGTGCCATCGTACAAGGAACCTTCAGCTTCCTGCAAAATTCCCTTCGCGTAAATAAAATTAATTAATTTAATTAATACATAAATTTAAATAAATGTAAATCCCCAAAGTAGTATCTATAAATGGCTTGTAGCTAGATATAAACAAATTCATTTATTTTTTGCAGCTATTAAATTCGTTTGTTTTAAAAAGCTTAAGCTTGCGAGAGAAATAAAATGATGAAGTAATATTCAAGTTTCTCATTTGCATAATTTTTATCCTATTTTCTATCTATTTCACTGTTATAGATATTCACTTAACTCAATCCCCGCGTCCATTAACGTAGGCAGAGAGGGATAATTATCACTAGAGTAAAGAGCGTTTGACGTAATGAGCACGAGGCTTCATGAAGTCGCGTGGGACGCAGAAAGTCGTCTGGAAATGTCAGTAATGGCACACATTATTCGATCATCTTTCACTCGCGACACATTATGACTGAGCAGTTCTGAGGCACGCGACAAAAATTCCATAAGATTCACGAAATAACAAATTACATCCACTGCAATTTTACAATAAAGTATATAATTTTATAATGGTTTTAAAATTTCGATGTACATCCTCTTTCGTGTTCAGAAATAATCTTAGACCCGGCTTGAATAACTAAATTAATTAAGTAGATATTAATAATAAATATGTTGATTATATAAAAAATGTATACGCGATAAAAATATATTTTTTAAATTACTTTCTTTTTAATATAAAATTATATTTAATTAGTTATTATAAAAATTCTTTTTTCTAATAGGAAAGCTTTTTCTTTAAAAATATGTCAGAAGCTTTTAATTTTAATTTTTATGAAGAGATATCGAAATTTAAAAAAATAAGCGGATTGAAGAAACTGCATATAAATCTTTCGAGTTCTACTTATAATTTAGTAGCACGTATAATGCTCGTCGAAATTACGAATGATTATTGACCCGTCAGGGTTAACGGGACGATTCAATCTATTTGGCAGGACACGACGGGACGGCTCGAATGACGTTCGCAATGAACTGGACTTGAGCTGTCAGCGTCGCGATGACAATCAGCTGGACGACACCTCGCGGCTTGTAAGACGGATGAGATCAGTTAAACCAAACCCTGTCTTCGTGACAAATCCTCCGCTTCCTCTGTCGCTTCCCTCTCTTTTGTCGTCGACGCACTTGCGTGTACGCACGCTCTCGTTCGCGATTATTCCGTATAATTCGTCACGTGGGATGAACAAATCGTCTTTCTCTCTCTCTCTCTCTCTTTCGGTGTGATTCGCCGACACTTCCGGTCGTCGCGCGATTAACCGTCGCGGCGATGTTAATCGACAAAGGCACATTCGGTCAGAGAAATTGAAGCCAGACTCTATTACGTCATCTATTATTACGATCGCGTAATAGATTCCTCGCGCTTGGCTGTTCCTTAATGTTATTGATAGAAATGGAAGATATTAACCTTGAATACTTTTTTATGTCAAGGTTATTTTCGAAGAAAACCGATAAATGCATTACAAAAAAAATTCATTTTCAATATTAAAAAAATTTTTAATAATCCTTTTTTTATTAAAAATGTATTTCAAAATGAGAAACATTTTTAAATTTATATTGTATATTTATATATATTTAATTATTAATTTATTTATATACAATTAATAATTATTAATTATATATAAATATAATTATTAATATAATTATATAATACATAATTATAATATAATAAAAAATATATAATAATATATTTATTAATTAAATTATTCAAAAAATATTTATTATGCAAATTATGCAAATACAGGAGTTCTTACCGCCGCTGTAATATCGATATTTTGCGCTTGAGGGCGGCATTTGATTGTTTAATGTGTTTCTTCATGCAAGATAAAATGAAATTAGAAACACAAGTGAGCGAGAGAAGGAGTTATTAAAGAAAGATCGTTGTGTAGAACGAATACTTAATTACGACGGTTGCGTAATCACCATAGTATTTTCACTTTCAACCTCCGGCGAACAGCTGGTGTACCATCATATGCGCTCGCACAATAATCTGCATTATTTCAGGCAAAAATGAGTTTAATTGTTTCAATTCCAGAGTAAATTATCCCCGAGGTAGAAAGCCGCTGTTGAATTACGCCTTCCTTCCTGCCTTCGTCCGTAAAATTAATTTGCGCTAGTGCTAATAATGGAACCTCCCTGCAATTTGTCGCGAATGTTGGGGGACAGTTGCGTCAGTTTATTTTTATATTTAAAATTATTTATTTCAATAAATAGCTTAAAATTATATATGTATCTAGTAAAAAGTATTTTAAGAAATTCATAAAAGTTATGGAAATTTAGCAAAAAATAAAATAAAACAAACAGGCAAATAATGTTTTTTTTTTATTAAAAAAAAATATATATATTTTAAAAATAAATAAATAATTTTATTAATAAAAATATGCATTTTTTTTAAATATGCGTTTAAAAAAATATCTATGAATTTAAATAAAGATTTTCACGATAATGAAAAATATTTTATCTAATATTATATATAATTAATATAATTAATATTATATATAAAATATTATATATAATATTTTCGATTCGCTAAACTTTTAAATATCTTTTATGAATTAATCTTTGTGGCTGAAATTATTAATACAAAATTTAATTAAACCACACCTCTCTCACGCTACACGAAACTCCTCGATTTCCTAATTCTCTTTATTTAAACGTTAATATCAAAAACCTAATTAAATTGCCATTAAATAATTAAATTATAATTAAATCAAGATTAATTTTCAGATCTAAAAAATTTTACGTTGCGTTTTAATTGACTAAATTAACATATCGTCTTTTTATTTCTCTCTTTTCTCATTTAATATTAAAGGGATATAAAATCGTTATTACCGCCGCAATTTACGATATCTCAAGAATTCGCGATACGTTTCGCGAGAGCGAACAATAAAGTGAGGAATAATGTAGGACAGACTCTTGCAGGATCGCGCGATAAAGCGCTATAATAAACGGTGAGGCGCAATTCGAGATTGGAATCGATTGCGCACACGCGGGTGCGTGCCATCACGCGTGTCGTTAGAATTGCGTGTAGTTATGTGTATAGTTATCCACGAGCGCTTATATATTGCGGAATCGTCGTAAACTGGCGCGATGCTTTGCATCGTTCTCGAGTTCTCGAACCCTATATTCTCCAAAAAACATTTGTATATATTTAATATAAATATATATGTATATATTTTTTTTAGAAATCACGTGGATCTGTCAACAATGTTGCCATATATGTGTCAGACCGGGGACTTATTGAGTGATGT
>JBCEZV010000005.1:2447953-2466753 GCA_039654365.1 Cataglyphis livida
ACATATATATATATATATATATATATATAAATTTAATATTTTTTAAATTCTAATTATAATTATTAAAAAGATATCAATACTTAATTATAGTTTAAGTAATATTTGTATGTACTAAATCTGCTATAGCTTTTTGTCTAAGAGTGTAGAGTTTTTTCACCCATTTATCGAACCTTGCCTCATGATCCATCATAATCTGAGAAACGAAATAGACATTATCTATTTATAAATGTATTCGAAAATTCAAGGAAACTCAAAAAAGAACTTACCGATGTATGAAATATACTTTCTTGGCCACTAGGAATATTGGGTACTGGTGGAATCTGTATAGTATCAGAACTAATATCTATAACAATATTCTTAAATTTATTCTCTTTAGCAGATGAGGTAAACTGTTTGGGAGTGAAACCTTCAGCATTTATTTCCTCGAGTACACCATTCTTGAAACGAGGTTCAATTGGAAAATCATCTATAAAACCAGCATTAATTTGTATCCATTAATATCTCAAAAATTTTCCATTTCAGATTTTTACAATATTAATACAAATTGACAGCTGTACCTTTTGCTGCGATAACTTGAGTCTTTTCAGCATTAAATTTTGGTTGATTTGATTGCGAACTGCTGGAAGGACTTCGCGATTTGTCTCTGGAAGTGGATCTACCTTTTCTTCTTGTACGATCTGAAGAGTGTGATCTACCTGTACTGGTATGGTAACGCCTCTTATCGCGATCTCTCGAGTGACTGCTCCTAGAACCCTTATGACTCTTTGAATTTCGATCTCTACCTCGACTTCTCGAATGCGAACGATGTCTGCGCTTTGTCTTCGAATGCCTCGACGATCTTCTTCGATGAGGCGAAGACTCACTACTGTCAGAACTGCTAGACCTGAAAGAATTATCGTACAATACTAAAATTTTTTTCAACATAAACGATAAAATTGATAAATTGTGTCAAATATATCAGATAGAATTAGCTACATTCTACCAAAAATATCAATTAAGTTTATGCTAAATATAGCTGCCGGCAAAACTGACAAGCTTGCATAATTGCTAACCTAATGGAAAATAAAATTTTTATTATAATTTCCCTTGCTTTTTACCTTGATTTTCTATTCCGTTTTCTTCGATATCTACTGTGATCTGAGTCTGATTCACTGGAGTATCTTGCCATATTCCTTAAAAGTTAAAACCAAATTTCTCGCGTCTTTATTATTATTTTTTTTATAAGAGGAACCAGTTTACATTTAACATGCCATGTGGGAGATGGGAGTAGAATTCTCTGTACTTTCAACTAGTAAAGTCTAAGTTGAAATAACATTTAATTGACCAATCAGGATAAAAGGAGCATAGAATTCTTTGTCCTGATTGGTTGATCAAATGTCACTCTACACGAGTAAGATTTTTGAACGCACTCCAAGTGACGCAGGCAATATCTGACATCTGACGATCTTCAAATCGTTCATCGCATAGCTGGAGTTGAGGCAGTGTGTGTTAAAAGCGATTATACTTGGCGAGATTCACGCGTCTAAATCCGCTCAATATGCCGCCTGTTGATAGTTCCCCGAGAGGAAATATGGGCGGATTTCAGCAAATATGTACACTAAAAGTCAACGATACGATCCCGTTCCATATGTACAAATCTACGAATACCGGCATCACAGTTTGTATCGCGGAGGTAGAGGGACCAGTTGTCAGCGGCTACTTCAATCTCGGTAATTGGCATATGTATTGGATTGAAAATAATTTTTGTCACATAGAGTTATCGTTGATATTCAATTCTCGTTTGACAGTGAAAAGCTTATTTATTCATTTTTTATTTTTATGAATTTTGCAACCAGTTACCGAAGCATTTGATGACGATGGTCTACCTCATACATTGGAGCACCTCATCTTTTTGGGGAGCGAGGAGTATCCTTACAAGGGCCTTTTGGATCTCTGGGCTAATAGATGCCTCGCATCTGGCACTAACGCTCATACATGTTCGGATCATACTTATTATACTATGACGACAGCTGGTAGTGAAGGGTTTCTCTCTTTAATGCCCATATATCTTGAACATATTCTTTATCCCACTCTTCTGGTAAAATTCTAATAATTTTTAATTCTTAAAAATAACAATTTATATATATATATATAAATTAGTGAGATGAAAAATATTTAATACTTCTATATATTTCAATAGGATGCAGCGTTTCTTACAGAAGTACATCATATTACTGGCGAAGGAAAAGATGCAGGTGTAGTTTACTGTGAAATGCAGGGTAAAGAAAATACCGGAGAGTGTATAACACTTACAGAATTATCGAAAGCGATGTACCCTGGAAAATGTGGATATAAATCTAATACCGGAGGTATAAAGATATATATATAATTGAAATGTATTATATTTTAAATATTATTTATCTCTGTATATATATGTAGGTGCCCTGAAAAACTTGCGTGAAAGTACTAATAATGAGAAAGTTAAGCAGTATCATAAGGATTTTTATAGACCGGAAAACTTGACTGTATTTATAGCAGGCCAAATAAAACATGCTGATGTTTTCCAAGCATTAATGCCGTTAGAACAGAAAATAATACTGAAGGTATACTAAACTTGATTTTAATTTTAATTAATTAAATTTAAAGTTATTAAGCTAAAAAGTTATAAAATAGAAATAATACGTACATAGGGAATAAGTGTAGACTATTGCAAATTATTATTATTATTATTTATAAATGTGTTATTTAATATGCATGTATTATTTAAGAGATAATTTTGATATTATCCTAACATTGACCTTGATATTTCTTTATGTTTACATAAACATTTCTCTTATCTTTTAAATTATTAAATTGTAGGGAAAAAAAGGTACATTTAAGAAGCCTTGGCAAACTTCAGTTGAACCACTTACAGAAAATGTGGATCTAAATGTCTGTTATCCATGTGACGACGAAGACAATGGAATGGTCTATGTTGCTTGGCGAGGGCCGTCTACGGTTTATGAAGTGTACGATTATCTTGGTTGTTGTTTACTTTTGAAATATCTTACTGACACATCTATCAGTCCACTGCAAAAAGAATTTGTTGAGAGAGATGATCCTTATGCCAGTAATGTGGATTACGAATCATATGAATTTTCGACTTCAGCCTTGAGCTTCATGTTTGAAAATGTGCCAAAAGATAAAATTCCTCTTCTTAAAGATGCTTTGTTAAAAGTACTGAATGATATATGCTGTGTTGGCAACATAAATATGACAAGAATGAAAACTGTTATCCATAGAAATATTCTTGAAACTCTAAGTGCCTTGGAAAACGATCCGCACGATACAATCGCAACTATGCTCTTTGGACACATATTGTATGGAAATACAAATGAAGATGTATGTTATGTTATTACACTTATTCACTCGCGTTACATTTTACTTAATACATCAAGATTATAACTGGTTTTATTTTTCCTAACAGCTTGATCAGAGATTAAACGCTATACGTGATCTTAAAAAATTAAAAAATGAGCCTGAATCATATTGGATAAATCTTCTTAAGAAATATTTTATTCTCGCACCAATGATTGTTGTAAAAGGCATACCTAGCATAGAGAAGCAACGCATGTTGACTCAAGAAGAGGAGAAACGAATAGCCAAACAAATAGAGAAATTGGGCACAGATGGTTTAGAGCAAAAAGAAATAGAGCTTCAGCAAGCCATCAAGGAAAATGAAGTGTGTGTTTAAATATATCACTATATAAATATCGAAAATATTTATATTTTATATCTGTGATGATCTTTAACCTTGCTATTGCTGTTGTTTTTTTTTTTTTTAAAGAAACCTGTACCAGATGAAGTATTAGCAAATGTAACTATACCTAGCACAGATTCTATTAACTTTCATCATATTAAAAGTTACACCACGGAAACATCGGAACAGCATTCTAGATTCGATGTCACTAAACTGCCATTTTTTACCTATTTAGATCATGTTAACACAAACTTTGTTTATGTGAGTATTTCTTTCTTTTTTTCTTTTTTTTTTTTTTTTTTTTTTTTTTTTTTTTTTTTTAATATATGAAATATCTTTTTTTTTCCACTTTGTAAAACTATTGTAAAATCGTATTTATATAATAATAGCTATGTATTTATTACTGAATATGATATATATTAATCATTGTCCTTATTTTTAAATTCAGCTATTTGTCATCATGGACACTGCCTCTGTTAGTAGAGAATATAGAAGATATATTCCACTATTGCTCGAGGTTATCATGGAATCTCCAGTGAGAAGAGATGGCCAACTGATTCCTTATGAAGAAATAGTAACCATATTAGAAGCTGATACTATAGGAACTGCTACGCAAATTGGATTTAATAATTCTACAAGATTCTCATGTGGATCCTACAGTCATAGCATTTACTTGATGCTTCAAGTAATGTATAAATTTTTATATTTTCTTCTTTCATAAAAGAATGATTCTGAAAATAAATAATAATTTTCACATCTTTTTGTGTAGCTTGAATTAGAAAAATATGACAAAGGTGTACAGTGGATTAAGGAACTTTTGTATGACACTGAATTAACAGCTGACAGATTAAAAGTAATAGCAGCAAAAATGGTGAATGATGTGGCGCAATTAAAGAGAAGAGGACACAAAGTAGTGGGTGATTTAATGAAAGGGTTAATATACAACAAAGGTAAATTTTCATTTTTTAAATCAATAATTGTACACTATATATATATATATATATATGTATGTATGTATGTATGTATGTATGTATGTATGTATGTATGTATGTATGTATGTATGTATATGATAATAGGATAAAGTGTAAGAGATTTATAATATGTATTTTTTTTTCTTTTTTGGGTTTTTTTAATTTCTAGATAGCAATCCTTTCACATCCAGCATGTTGCGACAGCAAAAATTTCTTACTGATACCATAGAACGTTTGAATGATGATTTAGGCCAGAAGGAAGTTATAGCGGAAATCGAATCTGTCAGAAAAACCGTGACATCATTGAAAAATATGATTTTGTATATAGCTGTTAATGTCGATAAATTAACAGTGCAAGTTCCAGACGTCTATGCTCCATGGAATAAATTCTTTTCTGATATGACATCATCAGAAAAGAAGAAGTAAATATAATTTGCGCATATCATTTCAATCTGTTGCTGCTATTTGGATGCTATTTCTAATTAATTCAATCTTTTTATTATATTACAGGCAAGATAATAATTTAGAAAGAGGCGAAGTAGCTTCTTAATCAGTAATGACTTCTTAATTAATAATGATTTTTAGAATCTGTTGTAGCCTTGAATTGTAACAAATAGAAAAAGATCTTTCCCTTCTTCATCAAATAGTAAAGTTAAAACATATGTTTTTAAAATCATCCAGTATAAAACTATAGCTTATTCAATTTAAACAACTCTAAAATTTTTCAAACTCTTAATTCACATTGGTGTGATTCCAATCTAAGATAAAAGTAAACATAAATATATATGTAATATATTAATATCTAAATAATAAATTTCAGGCTTAATGTTACTCCTGACTGGTCATTGATGAATCCTGCAGAAGATATTATTCTTAATGGTTGTGTCACGGGATTGGGATGTATAGAGTCTTCATTCTTCTGCCAGACATGTCCAGGCATAAGCGACTATCAGAGTCCTGATCTGCCAGCTTTGGCCGTCTGTTTGCAATATTTGACACAAACGGAGGTGAGCGCATAACAGTTGTCGATTGAAAAATCGGTCAAATCGCAGTTATTTACAAAATATATAATTCCAGGGACCTATGTGGAGGTTAATTCGAGGACAAGGACTTTCATATGGATATAGCATATTCCCGAAACCAAACGAAGGACTATTGTATCTGACTCTCTATAAAGCTACAAATGTTGTAGCTGCGTACAAAGAGACGAAATCAATAGTGGTATGAATAATAATAATTTTATTGAGAAAATGAATAAACTACAAAAAATAGATTCATATCATACATAAAAAATAAAGAAAATGCATAATGAGTAAAAGGCACGGCAACTGCGAAAAAATTACTGTTTAAATAGAAACTTTTTAAATAGAAAAAAAATAATCATGTAACTGTGTGTTACATAATGTATCAATTTTTAGAAATAATAATTATAGAAGCGTGAACATTTTCTATTACAGGAAATGCATCTTACTGGTGACAAATGGGAGAAGCTACTTTATGAATCGGCGAAATCGTCTATGATATTTGAGATTATTGAACAGGAAAAGACCATAGGCGATATTGTAACTCAATCGTTACTGTCCTATTTTAGAAACGTACCGCATGATTATAATCATCAGATGGTGCGACGTATCGCCGCCGTTACTATGGATGATATGACCCGAGTGGCATCTTTGTATCTCAAGCCATTGTTTGATCCAAAAAAATGTAAAACTACCATAGTGTGTCATCCATCGAAAGTCGCGGAAATAGGCGATGTTTTTAAAGGGTAAGCAAACAATTATTTTATATATTGTCTTTTTCTTCTTTTATTCCTATATATAATATATATGTGTATATGTATATAACAAATTTATGTTTTTTTACAGAATGAGTCAAAATCTTAAACTGTATAATTGCCTTGAAGAAACATACTTAAGCGAGTGGTAAAAGAAGGTTTATCTATCAATTCAAATCTTGGAAACTATATTTCATATGCGTAATTCAGTAAAAACATAATTTATACTTTACTTTTTCACAAAATTTATACAAATTGAATTTGATGTTCTAAAAAAATTTTTTTTTAAATACACTCAAGAGAGAGTTGCACAATATATGATATTAAAACTACTAGTTCTTGTGTTATAATAATAATATTTTCCTTTAATTCATTTTTTTTCGTATAGATAATATCAGGTATCTATAAGAACAAAATTTTTTTTTGCTAATATATAATTAAAAAGATGTAACAATTATTTATATCAAAGAGACTTGGTGTGCAGACTAGATATATACGTTGTGTCATATATATCATATATGCTTTTATTAAAAATAAAAATTTTATATATATATATATATATATATGTATGTATGTATATGGATGCACTTCATGTCTTCTTCATGATTAGGATATCAGGAAGAAACTGATACACTTTCTATCTCTAATGCTGATACACCATGTTGCTTAATTGGTGAGTATACGCCACCATAAATTTGAAATTCAAATATAGTGATATTTGCTGTATCCAGAGGCTCACCATCCGGAATTTCGCGTCCACGATAATAAGGTTTGAAATCCTTCAAAGGTAATGTTATCGTGAAAAATTCGTTGTCCGATATTGGTACCTAAAGTGAAAAGTTTTGAAAAATATTTACAAAAGGAACCTTTAAGGAACGCGATATTTCATTCTAATAAAAATTCTAAAGCTTAGAAAACATCTAAAAACGCTAGTAGGAAATAAAAAACATGTAAATTAAAGGTAAATAAAACTGATAAAAGATTTTAATGAAACTTTACTGTAAAGAATTGTTCATAGCTGAGAGCCTCATTGGAATTTTGTCCACGGTGTTTAAAATTAATCTTGTAATGATTATTTTGCCCCTGCCCTCGGCAAACGATTTCAATATTCTTAAATCTCGACAGGTTGAGATTTACTGACTTTCGAACGCCAGCAAAACCAGCCCCATTTGGTTGCGGATTCAGCAATGTGAAGAGGATCGCTCTTTGGAAGAGCTGACTTGTTTGCAATGTTAATACAGCTTTTGATTTTCCCACTGTTCTTACAGTATCAGAAACTTCCTGCCAATCATCAACACTTTGTGCATTCGTGAAATCGAACAGCAACATTTTATCCCTAATTAAATTCACATGGCATAAAACATAAATTTATTATTCTGCTTAAATATAATTGAATTACTATTCAGAATCTTATTATAGATAACTTTATACAAAATATTTTGTGGAATCTAAAAATATCTCGCTGCATAATTAAATAATTAACAAAGGATGTACATTAATTATAATATTAACTATAATACAATAGTTTATTTAATTATTTGAATGCACAACTTAGAATTGTTATTAAAATTCATTTTTATTTATGTTGATAAAAGTATACATAAAAATTAAAAAATCCAAGAGAAGTTATTTAATTGACATGTTTATAATACTTTTATCACATTTAATTTTTTTATTATAGGAATCTTGTTTTCGAAATCCCAAAGTGTGTACGTATAATTTTTACGCGTACACACATTTTGTGTATAATAATAATTATTATTATTATTTCTTACCCTTTTGCAAAATCACACAATGCACATAATGCGACAAAAACGATGAAACTTCGTGAATTCATGTGCATTGCAGGATATTATTTTATCAAGAGATAATACACACAAGCTTATCACCTTTATTTTTAATATATGTTTGACATATCATGACAATTACGAGCACAACCACGTGTTATTTAATAATAGTATTATATAATGATAAAAATATTCGAAAACAATTTTAGCAATAAATTATACGTAACTTTATCTTAAATAATAATTTTATCTAATCCATGAAATCTTTTGAGGTTATCTTTCATTTTTTCTTTTTTCTATCATAGAAGATAACAAGCGCAGGCGCTATTTGTCACATCATATTTGATTTTTTTTATATATTTGTATGCAAATACTTTACATTAATATAATATATCTCCTTTTATACTTTATAATAGTTAATATATTTTAAATTTATGATATAAAATAATAAAAATATATTCATATTTTTAATTTTTAATACGTTTAATATATATACGGTTTTATAGTTTTTAATCTACTTACATATGATAAAATTATATTATAAAATAAATTATATATAAAATAAAACAATAAAAGTTTTGTGCTTGAGATCTGATAAATCTCAAGTAAGTTTTTTACTTTCGCTTTAATGTCATAACTATATATAGTGAAATAAATTTTACAACAAAATTATTACGAAAGGATTTTTATAAAATAATATTATAAGTGAAGAGCAAGATCTCTATATATTTATTTTAGTGAATTAATTATGTATGTGCCTCAAGAAAAGCACTCTTTAATAAGAACAAAATCTTTTTTTTTGTTACAGCACCGTGTAAAAATATTTATTCCCTGGCATTTTCTTATTTTTATATATTGTACATACTAGAAATGAAAAACATAAAGATTTATGAATTTTTTTTCTATTGCAGTAAACAAATTTTCTAAATTCTATGGATATATGACTGAAAAAAAGTAGTATATTAATCATTACATGTTTACATTATTATGTTTCTTGAAATATTTTAAATATCACTTATAAAGGGTACAATAAAAAAAATCGCACTTGTTATTCGAATAGATCGATAAAACTTTGATCAAATTTATTTAAGGTGATTCTTCCCGCATTTTCAATATTATCAATACAAATCGTTTACAAGTTCACACAACACTGAGGAAGATGTAAATCATTTTATGTTCGTTGCGAATTCTCTCTGTTTAATTTGTCTTCTTTTTTCTCGCCTCTCTCAGCCATATCAATATTATCTTTGTATCGTCGAATCATAACAAAAGATAAAGCTTATATAACTTTTAGTATGTGAAGAATTCTTCAATTAATATCAATTTTGATTTAAATTTCAATATGAGATCTCTATATATTAGATAGCATTTTAAAAAAAATTTACTTTCTGATTGAAAGTATAGAAGAATTATATGTTGAATTATAGATTTAGACTTAATGAATAAAAAAAATGGGTAAGAAAAAGAAAATGCTAAAACATGCAAATAATATATATATTCAAATTTGCATCATTTCGTGTAATATTCATTTAATTGTGCTGACCTTAATTTGCTATGTAATTCAGACTCTTGTATAAATAACAAATAACTTTTAAACTTATGATTGATATTTAAAAAAAACAAGAAATGTATATAATTCTATTTTAATTTGTCACTAAACCACAATGGTAAATTTATATATATATATTTCATTAAGAATATATATCTTTCATATGTTAACAAAAAAAAAATTTTTTTTTTGATCCCTCTAGTTTTTCTTTCTATCTATAATTAGTTTTACAGATAACTGAAATCACAAAGCTCACATACATAAATGTGCATATCTTATCAAATAAAGGTTTAAAAAGTGATTGAAATATATGATTGTTTATAATTTGTTAATTTTCATTGATTAAATTTCTTAAAGCAAGAACTTTGCATTACAACAAATATGTAATCCTCCCATGCAAATATAAATTAGTTAAATATATAAATTTCATCACTTGTGTCCATGTCATTCAGCAGAATTTTTCAGTCAAACATATGGGAAATATATTGATCACCTTTTACGCATGTATATTCAAAACGAATTATTTTTCATTATCTTGACTGCTTCGAAACAAAATGCATGAAATATATAAAATACCTATGTGAAAATAGTATAGAAGTTGCAATAATTATACAAAAATCGTTTCATCAATAGATGGCTGACTGTTGCCGCGTCAAAAACTAGTAGCATTATTGGAATCACTTTTATGACTTATGTCTCTATATTGTATCGATATTTATCACTGTAAAACTGAAAAAAAAAAAAAAGGAATTTCAATATGTTCTGTCTTTCGTTCCATTTTTAAGTAGACTTTGCTTATCAAAGGGAGGATACAGGCTACAAGATAATCTGATCAGCTACACTTAGTACAAATCATATATGCATTAATAGTACCGATCAATTAATATATCTATATACAAACAAATAATAAGACCTAACAGGAGCAGGAGTCTTTCCCACCCTGCTGTTCATTAGATACACCTTGAAGACTGGTGCGACCCGGTTGACTGGGATTATGTTGTACACCAGACTCTGCTGCATTTAGGTCCAATCTATAAAAAAAGAAATTTGAGATGTATTATAACTCATAATAAAAGCAATTAATTTATAACTTAATTATAAATGTATTTTGTGGATGTACTATTTTTCATTTAATATAACATGAATGATATTATTTATATAAAACTCACCGTCCGTCTTGTATACTTTGGAATATTTTCTTTGCAGTTTCCAGGAAAGCTTCCTCTACATTATGCCCTCTAAAAAATTAGAACATAGTTTTTAATTTATACAAAAAAAATCATTTAAAGAATCTATATTTTGTTTAAAATATTTAAAAAAACACTTACGTCTTTGCACTAGCTTCAACAAACATTAAACCATGTTCATCAGCAAACTGTTTTGCTTCTTCGTAAGTAACGTCACGTTGTCCTTCAAGATCACTTTTGTTACCAATTAAGAATATAACCTACAACAGGAATTAATTTATTTAACTATATATGAACATAATTTTCTCTCTTGAACATTACATAGATGTAAAATTACAAGCCAATTTAATAAAAAAGCCTTATAATTGCATTATGTAATATGCGTACAGTGCTTGGATTTGTCAAATTTCTTGTGTCTGTCAGCCAGCTACTGAGATGATTGTAGGTTGAACGGCGTGTAATATCATACACCATTAAAGCTCCAGCTGCACCCCGATAATACGATCTAAGAAGAAATATTTATAGTGTTTGCACTATAATCTTATTTTAGTATTTGGAGAATATTCTTTAATTTATCACAAATATTGCACAATTGTTACCTAGTAACTGCTCTAAATCGTTCTTGCCCAGCAGTGTCCCATATCTGCAGTTTTATCTTCTGTCCTGCTACTTCAATAATCCTAGTCCCAAATTCGACCCCGATAGTATGTGGACAATCTGCCATAACTAAATTTACAAAAACATTTACATATAAGGATTTATTCTTTAATTTGTTTTTCTTTGTAAATGCAAAATGTAATACACCAGGAATAATTTATACACACTGCTTGTATTTTCAAACATTTGTAAGAAAGCTCAAGTACTGAAAGAGATATAGAAAGTTTCATCTAAAACATTATAATTTGGCAAAAGAATAACAATTTTCTATCTCTCTTCCTACAATTTATCTTTAAAGAGAACTCTTGTGAGCATAGATAGAATAAAGTAAGAATTATCACATTGTTTCCACAAGTATCCATGCATAATATATATAGCGCAATGTACTATTGTCATATACATAGCGCAATATGCTATCATCATATACATAGGCAATCGTTATATAATTATGTATACATGATACTAGTATTTTCTGTAAGAATGAGTCATGAGAAAGAAAATAACAAATTACAAAACATAAAACTAATTTAATACAATTTTTATTTATAAATTTATACAAGCATGTATAATTATATATATTTATTTTATTACTTACATTTTTTTTCTGTAAACTGATGAAGCAGACACGATTTGCCTACTCCCATATCTCCTATAATGATATATTTAAAGATGTAGGAATAATTATATGGACCGGTCGACATTTTGCACCTGCAATTAAAAAATTATGAGAAAATAAAATTATATTTATCTTTATGCTTTCTTAATCATCTAATAAGCAACAAAAAGTAAAATTTATGGAAAATTCTTTTAAGCAATATTTTATAATTTGTTGTTAAAAATTCCTTTCAGGCTTGTTATCATGAAATATATCTGAGATTATCTTTATCTATTCTTTATGTATTCTCTGAAATGTAATCATATTTCAAAAAATATGTCACATTCTTTGCTTCATTCAATATAGAGATAACAGATGCATGAATCATAAGAGTATTATAAACACAGGTGAAAATCTCTTAATGTCAATGATCCATCTATAACTGTTATTGTCACAATTATCAATCTTGTTTTTTTATAAAGAAATACGGTATTTTACCTTTTCTTTTTTTCATATAAATTATATTATTGTAAAAATTATATAATTCTGATAATTGAAAACAAGTGTAGTGCCTGCGATATTGACTTTTATGTTTTCGAAAAGAAAAAAAGAGAACTTTATAATACATATTATTAATAATAGCGTTTATATATAAAAAATTTTGAGAAAGAAATAAATGTTTAATGAGCTTTGTGGTATAAAAACAGGTTACACGCATCTATGAATAATTTATGAATAAGCTCGTGAAGATTTTTTTTATCAGTATTAACTTTATAAACTCGGCGTGGAATCTCAATTTACGCGAAATTAAAGTCAATTCAACGAAATTAGACGCGATATTAGATTAATATGGGAGTCGATAAAAGGAGGAACATATGTGTGTATATATCGAAAATATCCTCGAAAGTTGAACGAAAAGCGAAAAATCTTCCAAGCCAACGTCAACAATAACACACTGCCCACTCCCATAATTACGTTATGCCTTAATTAGCGCAGTTTTCGCGATCGATGGGGCGTAACGTGAATCGAGGAAAGAGGCTCATCGTGTTCATTTTCTTTATGGGAGATAATCGACGATAATCGCGAAATAATACGATATTAACGGGGAGGGAGCGGGAAGAGGGGAAGAGAGGGAATCTTCTCCGATGTCAACAAAAGTCCGAGGAGATGTTACTTTACTCACACGTTCGTGTATCGGCGCCGCTCGTTGGATGGGTACTTTTATTGGCCGCTGTAAGATTGGGAGAGACGGCTCGCAAAAAGCACGGCGTTGTGTAAACACTACGCGAACGTTGCTCCTCCGTAGGCGATTCACTCTGTCATCGAGTATCACGTATGTATGTAAACGACGTTTCGCCCCCCCCGATATCACGGATATCACGCGCAATATGGCAGGCCGCGCGCTGTCGCTGACGACGATGGCGACGAGCAAACGTCAAACCACCTGTCACTCGCGTTGACTCCTGATACGCCCGACCTCGCTGCCTCGCTACCTTCGCTCGCTAAGGTGCCAATATCTCGACGTTAGAGGTGCGGATGAGATTCGTCGCGCGAGCACGATGACGGGAAGAGGATCCTTCGGGAGTGCGACGGATACGTTTCTCTTGGTACACTCCCGACGTCATGAATGGTCATGAATACTTGGAGAGAAAATTTGATCAATCTCGGAACGCGTGTCGTATCTAGATGTTCCTATATTCATGACCATGGGCGCTCACAAGGGGGGACAAAATATTGTCATAATTCTATTATATATTAATATTAAAAGATGTAGAAATATCAAAGTATATATTTCAATCAATCCCAGTGACATTTTACGTCATGCCCCTTCCCTGAACAAAATCCTGGACGTCCTTATTATTGAATAATATTCAATCCTTAAATTAATTATTTAAAGAATTATTTAAAGAAATTTAAATTTAAATACAAAGGGGATTAAATTCTTATGGGAAATTGTCTATTATAGCATTTATTGACAAATTTGACAAAGAAAAATATTATCAATGAAAATTCTCATATATATTAAGGAAATTTTAATAAATATTTGTGCAAAACTTGATTTAGATCCACTAATTCGTTTAAAAGTTATTTACTAAAAATTGTAGAAAAATATGATCCGTCTCTTTTTCTCTTTCTGCAAATTACTCGTTTTTCATTATTTTTTTTTGCAGTTGACTTCAGAGGATACTCACGATGAAAAGTTTTTGCCATAAATTAGGAAAAATATTTATTACAACTATTTTCTTTTACGAAGACGTCAAAATTCATATTATTTTGTGATACTTTAATTTCTTTCATAACCCGAATTTATTTTTTTAATTTTTCAAACAATATAAACATAAGAAACATGTTTTCTTTTTAATTTTGACAATTTTTTGCTACTACTTTTTGTACCTCCAGAACATCCTTAACGACGCGACTTTACCTTGGGAACTTAATTACTGTTTTGGCCACTACGGCGCTGAAATCAATGAAAAAAATTCTGGTCTTGCCTTCAAATTCTGGTCCGGGCCTTTGGCTATCTATTTACTAATCTGCGGTCATGGGACGATATCCTCAATTGACTATTTCGCTAAGCTATAAATCGATTGGCTATTCTATCAAAGTGGCGCAGCCAATCACATTCGCTGTCCTTTCCTTTCAATTTATTCGACACGCATTTCAATTGTGTTTCTCGAGTCTATGGACAATAAATCTAGCACCGAATACTGCGTACTTTTGTGGTCGATTCGTGCGATTGTAAATCAAAGTTTTTTATCAACAATACAAGTTACACGGTGAGAGAATACGTTATTTTCGGATAGAAGATTGAAGTGCGAAGGCTTGTGGGTCGTGATTATCGAGATATCACGTGTAACTGGCTCTAAATAGTATCGTTGACACGCAAATTGTTTTTTCGGCATTTTCGACCCTTTTTCCCTTAGGTAAGAGACTCTACCTCAACAAAGTACGAAGATCCGTGTGACGTAGTCGTCGAGATAAGGCAAGAATGTCTGATTTATCGGTATCTTGTGGAGTCCTATATTGGACTCTGGTATCTCGGAAGCTCTTCATGGTCCTATTTTTTGTTTGGTTTTCATAAAATATATCGACGCATATAATGCACACATGTGGACGATTTGTTTTATTTTGTCTCAACTTTATTTTGATTCTTATTACAAGATATATTTTTGTTTAAGATATTTTAAAAAATTTTAAATTTTTTAAATTTAAAAAATAGGGTTCAAAACATTCTTTTTTTTTTTTTATTTGTTACAATTAATCGGAAGAATTTGTATTTTTATCATGTGCAATGTGTGCAAAATCATGTGGATATATATTTATTTGTATATCATTGTAGAAAATTTTACATGAATTATATTACATTGGTCAAATAATAAAGGCACTTTTTCGTTTATTTGTGATTTTCTTTTTTTTTTTTTTTTGCTTTTGTCTCTACTTCTTAACTGATATATATATTTGCTTTTTCATATTTGAAGATCATGTTTCACTTTTTATATTAAAACTGAGATATATTCGATGATTATAAAATAGAAACTAAATAAATTAAATATTGACTTAAATAAGTTACTTATTTGTATAACGAAGAATGTAAGACAAATTGACATATAATCACACATATATTCTTGAATTCTATATTTTTTTCACTAACATTTTTAGTTTATTTAATTATATTATATATATATATATATATATATATATATATATATATTACTTTTCCATTTGTTTAACATGTAATCTCTTTGATATTGTAATCGTTTTGTCGGTTTATCGCAATAAATACAAAAAAATATTAGCGAATAATACGATAATCTTTTTAAACTCTCTGGACCTTGTAAGATGATTATGGCATTTAATTTTGATAATTTTAGTGGGATAATATTCCACTAATTGACATACTGCATCAAAATATTTTTATACACAAGTCTAACTTGTTTATGCGACTATTACATGTTACGTGTGTATCCATAGGATGTCATATATTACAGATTGTCTTAGCTGACTATGCCATACATTTTAGTACGTGGTAACCTAGCGTCATACAGTCATAAATATCCTTGGAGAGTTCTTGTGTCAGGGCTTAAAGGTACGAACTCCTGCATATTCGTTCTCATACAAATGCACATGTTACATTTCCCTCTTTTTAAATTTTGCCATAATTAAGCGATATGTTCAATGACTTGTCACAGTTGAAAATTTCTTATATTACATTTCTCTAAAAGTCATATGCTAGTAAATATTTTTACATAGATTTAGATATTAGATTGATGTACCTTGATAATTATAAATAATATTTTGTAATTAAGAATATTACAAATAGGTATAATATAATAACAAATCAAGGTGCAAATAATATTCAATTATGTTGTAGCGGCTGACATAGAACAGTTGAGTCGCTTTACATCTATCGGTTATTGCGACGATTCAACGATAGTATATTTGCAACATCCTTGCATAATATTGAGCGCTTTAGAGGTACTTGGTTACAAAGTCATCGCATCTTCCAGTACTAGCATTAAGCAAGATTATAATGAATACATGTGGACTATGAGAAAAGAATTTACAGAACCTGAACCTGATATTGCTGTAACAGCTGGTATGGTTCGAAATTAGTATAACGCAGAGCGCTTTTTAAGAGCAATTCAAGAGCACATCGCATAGTATAGTTGCAACATTTATTATGCACAATCGTATTCTAATGCTTCTGTGAAAAGTCTATCGACACACTTATCATCAGAAAGCACATTTGTTTTCATCACATTGATGATTTATAAAACTCCAGTGTTATCATTTGTATATATTGTACATTATATGTGCTTATATATACGCGTTAGTCGCATTTCCAATAGAAGAAAATTTTTTTATGTGTAAAAATTCTCATTATTTTAGATGAAAATTATCTATAGTACTCTAAAAGAAGAGAATAATATTGATTAGAAAAAAAAATTAATAAAAAATTAACATCTTTAAACAATCTGTTTTCTATTGGAGATATAACACTGCATCAACATATCAGCTTCAACATTTCATTTCACCAGAAATGTGCCATTTATCCTGAAAGTGACTTTAGTAAAATTGTTTTAAAATCTTCTTAAAACAAATATATATTTTATATAATGATGATTGAATTTACATAAAATAAATGTGCTTCGTTAAAAAAAAAAAAAAAAGGTTCTTGATATTATCTGAGTACAATATAACAATATTTCAGAGAGAAATTTTATTTTATACAAAATTTATGTGAATATTTCCGAGAGAAAAAAATAGAAATTTTGAAGCTGCATATATTTTTAAAGTAAAACTGGAAAGCTACTCGTATCTTTTTATGTCAATTGTAATGAAAGTTCAAGGGTTGAGAGATGGAGGTGTCCTTTTGTTGCTGGAATCGTTTTAAAAGTATCACGAACGAAGAAAAATTTGATAAAATAACAAAAGCATTGCATAAACGCAGCTTTTTGAACTTTCAATCGAGAAATTTCGTCAAGAGATTGCTTCGTGAATGGGGTGATGTTTGTACCACTTTCGTGATAAACGGCTTCGATCTTCACTCATGTGCGTCACGTTTGCTTTTCTTCTAGAAGTAAAGCACAACGAGGTATAACGATACTTTTAGCGCGGCAATGGCAACCACGTCCAAAAAGGACGGCGTCGACGAAGACGACGACACTTTCTATTACGTCGGTGTAAGGGCGTCCCCGTTCGCGGCCGATTGCGCTGTGTTTGGTTTGCCCTCGAAAGAGACATCAGCCCTACGCAGCCGCTTCCCGCTGTCTCCCAGTAGTACGAATATCGTGAATGGAATTATGCTCAAAGGTTAATATTAACCTTCTCTTTCAAGAAATTTTGAAATGTTGCACGAGTCGCTCCTCAGAGTCTCGAAACAAATCCTTTGAACTATGACATCTATAAAAATTATTAGTCATTTTATAAAAATACGAATTAATTGCGAGATAATATGTACACAAAGATTATTATAAAAACGAGTAATATGTGTAGAGAAAAAATTTTTTAAAGACATCCAATTTAGGCCAAATATATCGGAGAAATTAAATTTCGGAGCTTTATTCATAGAACACCCTGTATATAACAAGTATAATTATTAATAATTTTTCCTAACTTATTTTTATTTGGTAACTTTAAGATTACGATGTTTAATAATTTTTAAAAGTTTAATTAATTTAGTAGAAAAGAAATCAGATTTTATATAAATATGATTTTATTCTATTAATAATATTTTAATTAATTTTAATAGTATTTTAGTAGAAATAAGATTGTGTTGTTGCATTAATAGTATAATAATTACTTAAGAAAAATTTGAACAAGTTCATAGTATTATTACTTAAATTTTGGTATATTAATATTAATTTTTTTATCATAGCTTTTAAGAATTTACGTTGCCAAATTGATTTCAGGAACACCGTTCTCCGTCATAAACGCTCTAGCCGAGCTCGGCTATCGAGTTATATGTAGTACCGGAGAGGCCGAGGTACTTTGGACATTGCAGCGGGAATGTTAATGATATAAAAAAATTGGGTCTTATTGTTTGTGTGTATATATA
>JBCEZV010000005.1:2477562-2490021 GCA_039654365.1 Cataglyphis livida
ATATTCGTTTGCGCATATCCCGTGGCGCCCCACTGTGTTTTTCTGCGGAAAGAGCGTGACTGAAGGAGGAGGAGGAGAAGAGAGAGAGAGAGAGAGAGAGGACATCGCTGAGTTTCTCGGATATTCCTCTCAGCAGCTGTGTGTGCGCGCGCGTCGTTTCCGCCGAGCAAAGTTTTTTTATTTTATTTGATTTATTTTTTTCGGAGCGCGAAGGAAAGAGAGGGAAGGCAAGATATCGTCCTCAGTTGTCAGTCTTTCGCGAATGACAAAGTCAGCCGCGCGCGTGCTGTCATCGTCGCGAGCTGTCAACCCTTCGCGAGTAACGTTATCCTCGTCTCTCGTCGTCGTCGCGAATGTATAATGACCAGGAGCGGCGCTTGAGCGCTGCGAGAAAGCAACGGCCGGGTTTCTACGTTCCGTTTTTATTCGCTCGTCGGACGGTCCGCTGCTCGCTCCTCCGCTGAGAGTCAAGTTCGTCGCGCTCCGCTGTGCGCGCCGCCGCGTCCGTGGCGCGCTCTCGCGCGCACAAACGTCTGCTGTTCGCCATCGGCTTGCTTTCGATTGTGCGTCGCCGCATCACGTCGCGGGCCTCCCATCCGTCTTCTACCTGCCCGCCCGTGAGAAGGAAGACCGCGGGGTTAAAGGTGCGTGTTACTGTCTTTGCGTCTTCCTCGAGAGAATCTCGACGGACGTGCCGTATCCTCTTTTCTTATTTCACGAAAAGTCTCGAGTAATCACGATTTTTCGAGACGACCAGCCCAGGAGAAAGAATGCGGCCAGAGAAGGACCCGAGAGTGACGTTTAGTTTGAAGGTTAACGCGTGACATTGGAGCAAGCAGTAATTGTTTTGATTGATCGTATCGAGTAACGTGAGAGTTTGCGAGGCGAGTGATATTGCCGAAGGAGAGAGGAGGTTTAATTAAATGAAATTTTTCGCCGATTGTAAACTTGGCCGTGATATCAGTTATCTCTCTCGAAAACTCTGTGAGTATCTTTTTGCAATCTTTTTTTTTTTTTTTAAATGACAGGTTCTTTTTTTTTTAATGACGCATTCGCGGACTTCTTCCCGAGGAAAGAAAGGCATTATATATATATATATATTTTTTTTTTTTTTTTTTTTTAATCTCCACTAAAAGAAGCGCTGCGTAAATTATGCCCGTTACCAAAACATGGTGCAGGTAATTTTTCGTGCGAAATAACACTACGTGTGCCGATTTCCTTCCTAAAATATGTAAGGTTTCGCGCGCTTTTTTTCGCTTTAAAAATGTAAATACACCCGCCAAGGCTCCTTTTAAGTTCCGAATTATTTGGATTGGCATTTACATGCGTTCCTTGCCCCAAGGGAAGCCGCGATAGCGAACGATTGATTACTTTATGGCGCGACTAATATATCGAAGAAAATAAACATCCCTCTCTCTCTCTATATTCTTAGCATTTTTTTTTTGTATCCTCAGGCAGACCTCCGGGGGCCGAATCACGATAATGGCAGGATAAAAATTGGACAATGGCAATGGCAACATTCTACGAACGAACACGCGGTGTCCGTCTAATTTCAGTCCGGATTCCCTCATTTTTGCGTTAAATTTTTTCTCGATCTAATGAGCTCGAGAGAGCCACGGTCGTCCTGAGGGCATGTCACGCGATCGCATCGGCCTAAGCCGCCTATTCGGGGAAGGAGTTGTTACAACGTACTCGCATTGTGTGTATACAGTATACACGGTCACGAAATTGTATAGGTTTTTTTTTTTTTTTTTCTCGATATTCTGACATGTGTGCGTTTTGAGAATTGCTCGAATAGGCGCCTGAGAATCACCGCGTTTACGCAAAATCTTTTATTTGTTTATTTATTTATTTTTTCCTCTAAAAAATGACCACGAAACATATCGTGTCATTGTTTCTTTTTTTTTTGTGAAACTACCATGTGACGGAGAATTGGCCATTTTGGGAGAATCTAAAAGGAAGCCGATATCTTTGTATTACATGGTTGAAAAATGTGTTGGTTAAAATTTTTGTGTTAAATGTTTAACATATGCATGTGTTAATTTAATTCAAATGTCAAATTATTAAAAGAACCGAAAAAAGTGAAAAAATAATACAATAACGTATATTAATTTTACACAATGGATATGTTTCGTATTATTAATGACAGGACTTATCTGTCAAAATTTACAGAAAAAAAATGTTAATTTTGCTTTGTAATAGGAATGAGAGTAACTACAGACTGTCAATAATATTTTTTCTAAGTTAATTTCATCGTTAAAAATATATTGAATTTACGCAAAATTTATTTCAAATTAATAGACAAGTGTTTATACGACCAGACTGGCAATTTATTATTTAATTATCATATCACTATGTGTGATATGATAATTAAATAATAAATTGCCAGTTTGGTCGTATAAACACTTGTCTATTAATTTATCTACTGACGACATTTAAATTAAACATAATTATTTCAAATTACTATAAAGTTTGCATTTATTTTTGAAATATTAATATTTTAGTAGTCATATTAATACATCCATATTATATTCAATTAATACAAAAATTTGGCATGCGATATATATTAAATCTCAGGCAAATTTTCTAATTATATATATATATATATGTTATTTTTATATTAAATAATGTAATTAATTTAATATATATCATTATGATAAATTATAAATCAAGGATAATATGATATAGCGTTGAACTTTATTTTATTTTTGCAGGATCCTTCATTTAAAAAGGAAATAATTATAAAATAAAAAGATTTAATAGAATTTTTTGATAAAATTTTTAATAACATAATAAATAAAGAGAAAATGAGACGATAGCATCATTAAGAAATTACAACTTTACGCATGGCTTTCTAATTTCTATCTCACAAGGCTACAAAGTTATGGGAGTTTTTCCAAGGTCTTTTAAATTACGTAATATGCGGGGGCAACAAGGGTTATTTAAATGACCTCACACTTCAAGTGCTAACCTTATAATGCTGACGGTGTCGTAAACGTTACGACACGTTACGACCTAAGTCGATGATGGGAATGGACTGTACATTTTCCGCTCTCTTCCCCAATATTATTTCTAATGACGTTTTCTTTATTTTCAAAGAATTTTATCTCAACTGCTTGCTCTACTGCAAATCGCATTTACTTGCCATAAAATAATAATCGTAAACATTGCAAAAAATCTTCTTATTTCTGGAATTTTTATGGAAGAAGATAAATTTCGAGATAAATTTTTTAAATTTATTTTTTAATTTATGTTTTTTTCTTTTTATATTTATCTTGATAAAAATCTTGTAACAATTCAGTGATGAAACATTCTAGAAATACATGCATAATATATTTCTGTACATTTTCTTACGAGATTATTATTTCGACGCAAGCCGTCTTGCTCGGACGAAATGATACGGGGTAAAAAAAAAAATCGCCAGTTAAGTCGTGTTTCTCGCGTGACGTAAGTCATCCTGAGGCGAGCATTGTGCAGGTTCGTTTTGGGGAAGATCTGAAAATGATGATGAACGACACCAACCGCTCCTTTTAGGTACGCAATAGCAACGCGATTCGCGCGCGCCGGTGTCCGAATTAATTACATTCGGCGAAAATTTCGACGAATGACGAGGCGCGTGTTCAAGTACGCGCGAAGCCGAAAGATAAATAAAAAAAAAAAAACAAAAAAAAAAAAACAGTCCAATCGCTCCGCCGCCGCGGCCTCTAAATTCACGCTGTGTGACCGTGTGTGTCCGTGATTTTCGCAATCACACTTTTGTAACGGCTCGCTGAACGATGACTCACTTAATATATGGCAAGAAAAATGTTTTATGCACCATATATAATGGACGTTTTAAAATATTTACTCGCGCCTCAAATGGTATAATGTCATTTTAAAAGTATATATATTAATCCTTGAAAGGAATGCCCCAAAACCTTGACCTAAATCTTGCTGACGTAGAAGAAATTTTATTTAATGACATTTAATAGATAATTTTTTTTAATTTGACTTTAGAGCTCCCGAAGATTAATCGTTTTAATAATTCTGATATTTTTTAATTCTTGAAATTTGTGTTTTAATAAAGTGAAAAAAATTATTAGTTTTATAATAGCATTTTTTATTTTTTTTTTTTTTCAAGACAATGAACTGTAAAAGTTTAATGCATTGAAATTCTGAGGAAAAATCAATTTCGCTCGAATTAAAGCGAATAAAGTGAATCAAAGTTCTATAAAAATCATCTTTATCTTCAATTGTCTAGTCAATTATTGGCTAATGTAATTTTTAAATTACGCGTCGATTGTATTATATCTTCGCTTTCTTTTTTTGTCAGCCATTGTTATTTCGAAATTATGATTAAAATCTATTATCGAATAATCGCTCCGAAAATTTGTCATACCTTACACAATCGGAAAATTTGTGTTAAGTTTAATATATTGCCTGTCTCAAAACATGCATACAAATTTTTGTGTTACTTTAATATAATAACTGATATTAGTATGTCAAATAGTGACGTTAATACAAATGTTATATTTCAACACAAAATGAATGCAAACTTCATCGTAAATTTTATGTAAAATCAACATATTTTTAATGATAAAATGAACTCAATTAAGTAAAAATATTATTCACGGTCTGTCAAAAAATTAATATTTTTTTCTGTAAACTTTGACAGATGAATCCTGTCACTAATAATACGGAATATCTATTCTGTGCAATTAAAAATATCTGCACTGTTTTATTTCTCCATTTTTTTTTTTTCAATTATTTTAATAATATAACATTTTGAGTTCAATTGACACAACAGCAATACATTAAATTAAAACATAAATGTGTAAAATATATTTTAACCGGCATATTTTTTGATCAAGAAGACATAAATCTTCCAACTATATTTTTTAATTTAATTAATTTTAATTCGGCCATAATTAATTTTAAATCAGTTAAGGACAATAGAAAATGTTTGGACGGTATACATAATACGTCGTAAATCGCAGAAATTCGCGACGGGCGGAGCGTCGTCGTCGTCGTCGTCGTCGTCGACGCGACGGCCGACCAGCCGACGACGATATCGATCTCCCGAGTTTTCCTAAACGCGCCCACGGTCTACATATGTTTCGGAAGCAGGAGAATGGGCCGTGTGGACATGCGCCGCGCATGCACGCACCAGAGGGGCTATTGTATTAATGGCAGCGCCTCTCTTCGTCGAGCGCGACGCCATGTGATGCGCGTGGTTACATCGCGGGTCTACTATGTACGACGACGGGAACGGCGACAGTTGTTGCGTTGCGGAGTAGCGATTTCGAAACCTGTCATTAGTTGCGGATGCGTTTAACCTTCCTTGCCTCCGCCTCGCCGAAAAATGAGGGAGAGACGGCCGTCGACGAGCGACGTTCCCGCGACTCATCTTTACGGAAAATGCGAACTTCGTTGTCTCGTAAGAGCGAGGGATACGTCATGTATGTATATAGCTGGCGTTCGGAAAGAAAAAAAAAAAAAAACAACAATGGTTGATTAAGAGATTCCACCTACGATGCGTGAGTTCTCGATTGGCGTGTAATAGGAATGCGTTTGTCTCGCGAATCATAAAAGGTTGAGTAATTTAATACTTTAGCGATTTTTTTTTTTTTTTTTTTTTTTTTTACAGAGGAATCTTTAATCTTGAATCGCGTCGATTATTCCGCGCAGACTTTATTTTTATGCGATAAAATTGATATTGTAAGCTTATATTTTTCTCTGTTTAATACCGCACGTGTATGTTCGAATAACACAATTTCCAGAAATGTGTATAATGAAAATATTTCTAGCACAATATGCGCAATTCTGCGAGTATATTGCGTTATCTCGTAACGTGCCACAATGATAATATTGTTCTGGTAAAATGAAGATTATGAAGATATGTTTGTATTGTTTTTTTTTTTTTCTTTTTTTTTTTCTTTATATATATATATACACTGTTGTGTGGAAAAAATATAATAACATATATCAAAAGATGTAAAATTAATTTTTTACGCACATACTATATATTTATAATTTTTCAATCATTTATAACAATTTTTTATAATTATATTAATTAATTTAATTATCATTACTATTATTATTATTTCAGTTATTACGATATATTTATTTTGTAATAAAAATAAAATATCAGATTATTTTTCGTTTGTTTTTATATTATTATATAAATAAAAATTTTATATTTATAATTTAGGTTTTTATAATTTTATATTTATATTAAATAAAAGTTTTATTTATATAATCATAAACGACAAAATAATTTGTTATCTTATTTTTAATACGAAATCAATACAAATTGTAATAACCGAAAAAACAATAATAATAGCAATAATAGTTAAATTAAGTAATTGATGATGAAAAAAGAACAATATATAATATAAAGTTTGTATACAAATGATGTATATTTACACACATAAAGAAAGAGAGAGAGAGGGAGAGATGTCGAATCTACTTTTAAATCTCATTGTCAGTTGTTATTCTTCTATCACTCGGGCAAGAGGGGTATTGATAATCATTTGTTCGCTAATGATTCCCGCCGATTACCTCACAAATGAGGTAGAACGACGTGGCGCGCGTTACGAGCTCGTCAACGAATGCAAATTGCGTCAAACGTAACGTGTAACGCGTTTTGACGTAACGCACGTCGCGATCTTTCTTACTCGCTCTGCTCATTAACGCGTTACATGGGCATGCTTTATAGCACAATACTCTTTCTTTTTTTTTTTTTTTTTTTTTTTCTCTCTCTCTCCCATTCCTCTCCGCCCGCTCGACAATTGTCACTCTCGCTCACTCCCATTGTTATCGTTTCCAGGATCGACCTCGCTTATCGAGCTCACGACCTACCCGACGCAAAAAAATCGTTGAACTTGGTGGACTTGAAAAAAAAAAATACGGAAGGATCAAAACGAGACCGGGGAGAAACTTGGTCGGTTTAAGCGAGAGATATCCTTTTCGAGGAAGACCCGGAGGAGTTTTCGGTGGCAAGAAGAGTTCGAGGTAAAAACGACTTGGCGAAAGTCTCTCGAGGAGAGACATCGAAAACATCGGGAATAATCCGACGAAGGGAAGAAAGGAAGAGAGGCCCGGCACTTCGGGGAAGAGACACTCCCATCGCTTATGCCACGGACCCACCCTGACGACGTCTGTGTACGCGTCTCGATAGAGAGATCACGTCCATCGTCGATCACGCCATCGCTCTCGCTTGAGCCGAGGCCGCTCGAAATTCCGTCGTGATCGTGAACCGATTCGTGCAGGGCAACGGTTCTCCTCTGCACCTGCCTTGTATCCTTCAGAAAGAGAGAGAAAGAGAGAGAGAGAGAGAAAGAGAAGAAGGAGGAGAGAGAGAGAGAGAGAAGAAAAAAGACGGCGTGGTCGACAGTGGCATGGACTATATCGAATGTCGTTGAGCTCAGGAAGATGGCTGAGAACCGTCGGTGGAAGAATGATGCAGCTTCCGACTCATCACCGGATGTCATCGTCGAGCTCTGTCGGCTAATCGGTGACTAATCGCGAGAACGATACCCATTCGCGCGTATACAACACTACGCAGTTCCGAGGTTACTCCTGAATACTTTCGGGACACCGTGTTTGTGGCGTACGAACCAAGTTTGTGCGAATTCGAACCTCGTTGGTTATATATTTTTTTTTTTTTTTTTTTTTTTTTTTTTTCTTTTCCTCGCGAAGAGGAGTGTTGATCTTTCTGTGATACTGGTGCCGCGAGTGATGGTTAACGACCTCGCTTAGTGGTGATACCGACAGTGTGTAGTGGTGAGAAAAGTTTTTCTTGGTGCGCGAGGATAGTGGTGTCTATACGAAGGGAACGAGAGGGAGAAAGAGAGAGAGAGAGAGAGAGAAGAGCATCTCTCGCGTGCACGCGTGACTCTCAATTCATTACCACGGATCTCCCTCGGCAATTTGACGCCGCGCCCACCCTCGATGAGAGGAGGCACATGTCCATTGCTGCCGCTGAAAATGCAGGGTGAGTCCTTTCACAGATCCATTTGTCTTGGTTACAATTATCATTTGTCGTGCGAGCCTTCACGGCGCCCGGCAAGATTAAATCGGGCAGTTGGAGAACAATGTGAGGCAATAATTTTTGGAGAACGAGACAGTTAATGTGTACGGGAATACGTTGCACATAAGACTTTCCAGTGCGAGGATGATAAATAAGTTTACACCTGTAGCAGAATCTAAATATACTAAACCGTTTAAAAACTAAAATATTAAAAATATTAAAAAATAAAAAAATCTTAAATATTAAAAAATTCTATTTTTTAAAATATTAAAAAATTCTCTTTTTTATTATTAAAAAATATATTAAAAAGTGTATTAATATATAATATTTTGTGATGAAATTGCAGTGAAAAAACATTGATAAAATATTAAAGTTTGAAACATTGCAGAATTAAAATTATTGAAAAAATAATAATTGTTTAAATATAAAGTGCGTTGGGTTAAAAAAAAAAATTATTATGCAAAAAAAAAAATTGTTATGTAAAAAAATTATATTTCATGTATTTTTCAGGCAAACTCTCTTCATTTATATCGCAAAATGAAACATAGCTCCGACACAATTATATAAAGTGACGTATCCTTGTTCCGTAAACTATTTTAACTAACTGATAATGTTTGCAAATTGCCCGATTTAATTATAGTATCAGTTACGGCTTTGATTAATTCAGGAACGATTAAATGCAATTTTAATAAGCTCGTAACGAAGAACATATATACATCCCTATTTTAGATACAAATTCGTTGAACGAAAAATTTCAAATCGAAGATGCATGCCCAATCGCTCTTTACATACGTAAGACGCACATATATTCCTCTTTATATACGATCAAATATGTTTCTAATCGAGTATAAATTCATAGAGAAATTGGATCTAATTGGATTTAATCGTTCACACAATGCTTCAAATAGCCATGTCGAACATATTATTGATGAAGACTTGACATAGAAATTCTACAAGTGCCAAAAATAAAAAGTCTCGAGATATAAAAAAGACATGTATTTTACATCCCATATATTTTTATAATTTAATAATTATTATAATCTATATTAAAATTCACAGACTATTAATCTATTTAATACAAAATCTTCTCTAATAAACAAATATTTTCTTCTAATATAATGCTTATCATATTATTAGAGAGTATGTCGTCTTACACATACATAGATTCTTCTTTCGTAAAAAAAATGTAAATACATGGCATCTGTAGTTTTTTTTTTTTTTTTTTTTACGTCAAACCTTCAATACGTTTCCGCCCGTTATTCGAGAATCCGATTTAAAGTACGATCGTGGAAATTGGGGTATCGATATTCCTACCGTTCGGCGAAATGTCAAGCGGGGTAAATTAGGATAAGAATCGAGAATAGGAGTTTGACATTTATAAGTTCCCCCTTATAGACGTTCATTGTTCGGTGCGCTGCAGGTTATTAGGATGTTTTAGTTATTTAGGGTAATATCCTGACCGGGTCACCGGTCGGCGAGTTTAATACCACGCTGCAGCTACGTCAGAGATGCCAATGACGTCACGCTATCGGCTCTTAATTTCCAGAACTGCGACGCGTGCGCCGTTACAATTCGATTGTTGAGCTTGCCCGTAGGTCGAAAACGAGAAATTAGATAACATTTATAATAAATCAGCAGAATTGTATGTCAGAGGGTGTGAATAACCGGAAGTAGGGCACGCTTTGTTCGTGCTCTATTAAAAATTTACGGCAATCTGCGGTAATTTTAATATAATAGAAATTAAAAATAAATTGCGCAGTGAAATTATATTCTTTATTACTCAAAAATTTTTTTTTTTTTTTAACTACAAACTCGTCAAAGAATATGTGCTCTATTAAAAGCTGGAGGATTTTCGGGACACTGTATATATACCGCACTAATACCAAAATATCGATACTTTGCTCTTCCGATACTTTCACTTTCGACATCATCCAGATATACAAGGTGTCTCGACTAGTCGCGATTCCCACGTGATTCCCCCAATATGGCGCGTGAAGTGATCGAGGAAAGGAATTGCACTTGACTTGGCCGTTATATTTGGGTTTAAGGAGAGAGGGAAGAGAGTAGATCCTTTGAGAGAGATCGCCGAGATCCCTCTCCTGCCGGTTGCTCCTTTTTCGAGGGGGGGAGAAAGAGGAGAGAGGGTACCTGTCTCGCATCCTCTCTGGCACTTTCCACATCGAACCCTGCCCTCCCCCTCAGATCCCCCTTCAGGTCTGTTTATATACCTGGGAGAGATATACATATATGCCCTCCCTCGTATCCTGTGCGATGACGGGGCCCCTCCCTCGTAGACGTTTAAGTATCCGTTGCCGCAGCTATCAAACGACCGCCAACTATTCTTTTGCATCTCCCTACGTCTCTCCCGACTATCGCTAATAACGACCTGGATCGGGATTTTTCGTGGATAACAGGGAAGGAAATGAGGCATGGCGAAATTATGGCTCGTACGATAGATACGGCGCGAGACATACATGCGGAATTTAATTGGAGATCCATCATAAATTTCGCCTTTATTATTATGTATTTATTTTTATATTTTTGTTTGTATTTTTTATGCTACGCTTTAGCTCCGATTATGCTTTCACTTTAATTCTTTTTGCATAACTTTTAATAATAACTGTATATTGTGAATTTTTTTTGGAGTGAAATTAAGGACGCACGTGTGAAATGTCAAAATATTGACAGAAGCGTAAAAATTGTATTATTTTGAGCTTATTTTCTTTTGAACGCCTTATCGGAATAAAAATTGGTGTGATTTAGTTTGTTATTTAATGACTTATCAGATTTATTTCGTTTATTTCAAATAGATAAAGGGTTTTGAAATTATTTTTAAAAATCATCAAAAATACATGATTTTTTGAAGCTTATTAGTTATAATTTTTTAACGAAGCGTTTCCGGATTCATGTTTATCAAAATTTTTTTGTTTCAAATTCAATAAAAAATTTCTATCATAAATTAGCAAAAATATTAATTATAACTATTTTCCTTTACAAAGGACATCAAAAATCAAATTATTTCAATTATTATGATACTTTAATTTTTTTTTATAATCCAGATTTATTTACTTAATTTATCAAACAATATAAACGTAAGATTTTTTTTTTTTTTTGACAGCTCCTGCCAAAAGATCCCTTAAATGCCCGCGCATAAAATAAAGTTAATCTCACGAGCTTTAATAATCCTGCCGGGATCTAACGTCGCCTCGATATCGTTTATCCGCGTTTTTCGTCAATAAAATCTGACTCGCAATAATTTACGCGTTATGGAAGCACATGGGCCGATAACTCGAGGCGCTTATGGCGTCTCGTTACCAGTCACGTATATATAAGTATACGCAACGCTCTCCCGCCTACTTAACACTCCATCACTGTAATAGATTCCGTTGGCGGTGTGTTAAATTATCGATAAACTTCTCGCCGCGAGAGATATTCCCGCGGATAGAACGCTCTTCGAGTATAAGATATCGCGTAACGACGAGAGAATGTGAGTGTTACTCACGCGAAAACGCGCCGCGATAAGAGACTTGATGCAATGATGCGCTCCCTTGAACGCAGTTGCATTTTGCAATATAGTGGACAATGAGATTAATAGAGTCGCGGTATTTGACAGGAGACAGGAAACACATGTACGGATTTTTCAAGATTTTCAGCTAAGCTTTTTCTCGTTCATTTTTTAATCCCTGAAATGATGACTCGGATGGCGTTTAGATTAAAATAAAGACGAAAACCTGACCCGTCCATAGTAATTCTGTACAAAGACTTAACACGGACCGATGACGTGACATTCTAATTCGTCGCAATGCGATAGTAAGGTTTCGAATATCTGCGACTGCGTGCAACGAAGATCGATGTCGTTTTGAGCACGGAAAATTATGCGATGAGCAAAATATACAGGGTGTTCTAGGTCAGTGAATCCAGATTCGATGAAACTTCAGGGTCTTATGGGAAATTGAGTTTGAGACAAAAAAGTTTCGGCAAACGTAGCTCGCTGGCGCATAGAAATGCTTGGTTAAAAAATTATATAGCTATTAATAAACTTCGAAAAATTATGTTTTTTTTTGACGATTTGCAAAAATAACTTCAAAAGCCTTTACCCTTTACGTTTGAAAAAAATAACGAAATGAATCTGAGAATTAAACTAAATTACACCAATTTTTATTTAATTCTGATAAGCCGTTCAAAAGAAAATAAGCTCAAAATAAAGAAAAAGGCAGATACTTGAGAAAACCATCTTTCGACGATTAACACTATATTCACAAATATTTTAAATGTAAATATAAAAATGTTTTTATTAAATTTTGATCATAATTGATTCATTAGAGAGCTTATTAACTTTTTAACGAAACGTTTCCGGATACTTAAATTTATCAGAACTTTTTTGCTTCAACTTCAATTTTCTATAAGACCCTGAAGTTTCATTCATCTGACTTAAAACACCCTATATA
>JBCEZV010000005.1:2524167-2541720 GCA_039654365.1 Cataglyphis livida
AGAGAGAGAGAGAGAGAGAGAGAGAGAGAGAGAGAGAGAGAGAGAGAGAGAGAGAGAGAGAGAGAGAGAGAGATGGATAGAAAAATGCCGTCGCACGTGGCGACGCCTTTGACGTCGACGCCGACGCCGTCGACGAAGGTGGCAGAGAACGAGAGAGAGAGAGAGAGAGATAGAGGCGTGGTACATCCGCGGCGACCTTGACCCTCGTCCTCGACTGGCGCGCGTTCTTTGCCGCCGACCGGTCGATATGTCCACGCATATCAACGGCCTCGTCGTCGTCGTCGTCATCATCATCATCATCAACGCCAGCGCCAGCAATGATCGCCGTTACCCTCGTCGCCGTCATCGTCGTCGCGCTCGCGTTTCGCTAGGTGCGAAGGATCATCCCGGTTGGTGAGAGCGCCGGCGTGTATCGATTATCCTTACGTACAGTGGAGAGAGGCCGTCATGTTTCGTAACGAAGTCCCGAAAAGGTCGTGACTGCGACCGTGACGCCTGCTCCTAGCGCTGGCGAACGCCATCATGGCGTTCGGCGGCGGGGGAGCGGAGGAGACGAGAGGAGGGGAGGGGGAAGAGACCAGCTGGGGGTGCGCAGCTGATGAAAGAGAGAGAGAGAGGGTAGATCGCGCGCTCGGCGATGGTGGTGGTCGATGGACGAAAACGCGGACCCTGTGGACCTTTATTCTCGTATGGATCCATGGAATATGTATTTCAGAATCTCGTTGTAGCTTTTATTAATATATAACGCGGTTTGAAATTGTAATAACGCGTGGAAATTCATTTTTCAGGATCTCCGTGTGTGTGTGTGTGTGTGTTTTCTCATGATTACAGGCTTATCATTCTGTATCAATTCAATTTGCCTTTATGCGTCGAACGATCGTTAAACTCCTGAGAAATAAGTCGTTGATTTCAAATGATTAGTCATCACGGTTTTATTTATGTTATCACGGTGATGATATAATTCATTGTTTATCGAAGGTATATGTTGTTGAAAAATGAATGATCTTTCGTAAAAGATTATTTTTTTTTAGATATCTTGTAGGTATGTCGAAAAAAATGTTTTTTCCTAAAACTATCTTTTTCTACAGTTGAAGACAACGAATGAGATCGTGAGAACAAGTTGGAGTTTTTAATAAAATGTTGAAAAAAAAAAGAAGTATTTTTCCTTTTTTTTTTTTTTTTTTTTTTTAATTTTTCACGAAAAATCTTTGCTTCAACTAATGTGCATGAAGCATCGAGTGCATTATGACGTGATTCAACTTGGACTGATAATAAAAAGATTATTCCGAGGCCTGGCGTTTGAATCAAAGGTCGCGTTTAAATCGTCATCTTATGAAAATAATTCGATAAGCCTGTTTAGAGAGCGTTTAAGAAATCGTCGGTCTTTTCTCCCAATTAACCCTAGATTAGTAAGATATATAATGCAATCGCATTGTATTAAATTTTTTTTTTATTTTTACATATTTCGAGATACAAGATTCTAATTTCATTTCAGATAAAACAGTAAGAAGAATAAAATTTTTATTACAATCTCTCTTTTCTAAAAAAAATTCGATTTTTTCCTTAAAATTATAACGAGAAACATTCCAATGATCTCAAAACTTTTCCCTCCCCCAGTGCAAAAATTTTTCCACATATATTATTCTTTCTGTCAATTTATATATATTTCATATAAAATAACACTTATTTACCAGATATTTCCTTATATTTAGGCCTTATTATATTTTATCATATAAAATAAATATTTGATACGTCAATTAGCCGGGGTTATTAATTCTTTTTTTTTTTTTTTTTATCACTTTCTATCAAAGACACATTCATTCTAGGAAAAAGTGTCCATTGGCCGCGGGAGGAGACAAAGCTGGCGGTGTCGTTCCGAGCGAGAACGACGTCGTTGCCGTCGCGGCGGGACGACGTGATTTGCGGGGCCGCGCGAAGTTTGCGCACGCGGGGGCCGGAAGGTCATCATCCCGCCGCGCGGCATCTGCGCGAATCCGGCTTGATACACGACGAATGGCGGCGCAGCCGCGCAACATCCAGTTCGCCAGTCACCTACTTTCGAGCGCGCGACCGAGCGTATACAGGGTGTCCGCGAAAAGGTGCAAGAAAGATAACCGTGGGACGCTCGAACGTCTGGAGTTTGGCGCTCGTCCAAGGAAAGGTCTCGTTGAAAAGTAAAAAAAAAAAGAAAGAAAAGAAGAACGAGCTTTCGAGATATTCTCCGTGTATCTTAGAAGTGTACTAGCGGATAAAATATATCTGCAAAAGATGATGATAATATTCTCAACAATATCCGACTTGGATTCGCGAGATATTATTCTTCTCATATCTTTTTCATTTGCAGAAATTATTTAAATTCTTTCAATTAAAATGGTAAAATGTTTTATTACAGTAAATATTTCCGAATCTTCGTGAGGAAGATCGAGGAACTGCTTAAAATTATTTTTCCGAGAAAAAAAGAATTTATTATGAAACTTGATGAATGAATTATAAAATCGACGGGGGAAAAAAATATCAGATACATAGATAGAGAAATAGATAAAAAAAATAAATAGATAAATAGATAACCAAAAAAAAAAAAAAAAGTAAGTAGATAATGATACATGGCTTGAAGTTGGCCTTGAACTGAAAATCATCACGTGACGATAACCGATGGCTGTGAAGGATGCCCCGCACCGGATGGAGTGAAATTTCATCAAGAGCTGACGGCGAGAGGACGATGCGACCACCATGTCCCTGCCTTCGTCGGTGTCCATTTGTATTCGCGCGTATCTCGCCTCGATTTTGGGGTAGGTCAAGTTGATCTCTCTCTCTCTCTCTCTCTCTCTGTCTCTCTCTCTCTCTCTCTTTTCTCGCGCATGGCCAGACAGCCGATCGGCGGCGCGCATACGGTATTTGCGCGGTCGACCGTTGACGGTCATCCCGTTTCGGGGTTCCCCCATCTGGGGACGAGGGTGTCGGGGCACAACACACACGAGGTATTAGCAAGGAGATACGAGGGATGAGTAATGGAATATACGATGTCCAATAAGATAAAATATACGAGAGGGGATTACGAAAACGGATTTTATGTAATCTGTCTTCTGAGAGTTTCGACGCACAACGAAACGTGAAAGTAAAAGAAAATAAATGAATATTAGTTGTGAAAATAATGCGTATACCGATGATACGGCATCATCGAATCGCGAAGACAAGATGTAAAAAGTGTTTCATGGATATCTCCGAATGGAAAAATCCCTTCTGATTGCAATCTGAGCCTGTCGTGGATGAGCTAGACCAGATGGGGACATGTGATAAGTCTTATATGTATTTAACGAGCGCTGAACTTAAGTGTCGAATTTTATATTTTTAATTCTGCAAAAAATTGTCATTCTTAATGACTTTCAATTCTTGAAATTTTTAATCAAAATAAAATTAGAAATGAAAATTTGCTTAATTTTTTGGACAAATATTTTATTTATTCGATATCCTCTCAACGATAAAATTAATTTAATTTAGTATAAATATGACATTAAGAAACTCACGATAGATAATACGTTCCTCCACGATAAATAATACGATTTTTTAATTAAAGTTTTGCCGAGTCTTCTTCGAAACTTGTTCTCTCTTCTCTTATTTTTATCGCATAAATTGTTGAAAAAATATCTACACTGAGAAAAAAAAGGTTCTTGATTTGACTAAACGTGTTCAACTGATTATTATTTCTTTAATTATTATTAAAGAAATAATAATTATTATTTCTTGAAAAAATTATTATTTCTTGAATTATTTAAGTATTTAAGTTAAATACGACATATTAAATTTAACATGACGTATTTGACTTAAATATTTCAATTAAAAAAATAACAATCAGTTGAACACATTTAGTCAAATCAACAACTTTTCTTTCTCAGTGTAAAATAATAGATAATATGATGAGAATATTTCTCATATATTATATTCCTGTGATATAAAAGTATAAAATATTTATGATTTATATAAAAGTCATTAAAAATATTTGATATCACGATATCGAAAAATAACAATCGAGTTGGTGTCCAGCACCCCATATAAGGACCCGCGATATGAAGCGTGGGAGGAAATCTTGTTTCCAAACAAGACTTAAGTCATAATTGAAAGTAATCCATCTTCAAGATGGCCTTTTAATACGCGTTGCAAACAAAAAAAAAAAAGGAATTTTTTAATTTAATCAATTGCAAATAATTTTAATCAGCCAATATCGGTTAAATAAATATTAATATTATTCAGATAAATTTCAGTTCTTTTATCTGACTTTTTTTAAAATTCTAACGTGCTTTTTAAATGTTGTATTGTTAATATTTCATATTGTTGTTGTTTGTAACGTAATAGGAGTTCAGGTAAAATTTTTAATAAGTTTTAAAATTTCTTTTCAAAATTTTGTTTAGCGTATTTGATTCGAACGTTAAAGTGTGATTAAAAAATCGCATTTTTTGAGAAATAGAAAAAATACTGCAATTAAAAAAATGTCTTACAATTAATATTAGAAATTTACTTTTTCTTGATATTAGATGCATATATTGTACGTGACATTTGCCTGAATACGGCAACCTTTTGCTGCAGATCGCGCAAATTTTTATATAGGTCTAGCTTATATAAAGTATCGAGGACGGAGATTTTGAAACGATGTATTATTTGATGTACTATTTTATGATAAATTCAATTTCAACATTGTAGGGACGACAGTATCTACGTCAATTGTCACATTTTTATTTTTTCATTATAAAAAAAATTCGCATCTCTTCAAAGCTTTCTTCTGCTAATTGTTAATTATAAATGATTCGATTTTTACCTGCGTGTATTGTATCTTCCTCTTCTGAACGTATTTGTTTCTTCTCATCAAAAAAAAAAGACGAAACCATTAAAAAAAAATCCTTCGCAAGATTGAAAGCTGCGGTCAATTTATATAACTGAAATAAGGTGAGAGTAATGTCGAAGAGTAATATGTATAAAAATTTATAATAAATTAATAATAAAAATATTATATTTATTTATATTAGAGGGATGAAATGCCCGAGTAATTTAAATTTGTAAAAAATAAAAAAAAAATAAAAATTGCGCAATAATATACAAGAATAAGATGACAAGTAAAAATATTTTTATAAAAATATTCAAATATAATACAGCAAAATTACACGCGAGATGCGTCAGATGTTTTCTATTGTTTTGACATTATTATACCTCCACTATAATTACGTATCAAAATTTTTTGAACACATAAGATCCGCGGAGAGGAATTGGAGAAAATCTTCGAGCAAGAGTTGCGTCGCGTTGTCACTTACTCAGGTGTGTCTCTCCCATTTCTTTTTTTTTTTTTTTTTTTTTTTTTGCGCACGAATTCGCTCACGAATATTGGCCGCGGAACTACGTGTCACTTAAGGTGGATGAAAAAAAAGCTGGCGTTTTTTACCGCGCGAAATTTATGACGCCTGTGACCAAATCGAATCGAATCGTTGCTCGATCGAACAATTTCTCTTTGTACCTTGATCGAAGTGACGAGATGTGGGTGACCCGATTGTGTGTGAAAAAATAGGACAAAGATTGATCGCGGTTGCGATTGCAAAATATTCTCTTTTATCGTAACAACAGAAACAAATGTGATAATGGAGATATAGGGAGTTGAACGGGTAAAAAACGAAAAATGAACGAAGCAAATTTATTGGAAAATTGTTTATTTTATTGTAATTTATTATATATACTTTTCATTCAATAATCCTAGGCCAATATGTTGAATAATTGATTTTTAAATGAGTAAAAAAATATAAATTTCATTGTTTTCTAATTTTTAAGTATTACATTGAAAGAATAATTTATACAAATAAAATATAAGCAATTAACTTAAAACTTACGGGCTCATAAATGCAAATGCGTTGTATATATATATATATTTTTTTTATAATAGTTAGTGTAATTTAATTTTTTTTTAAATAATCAAAATAGAAAGATGAAAATTCTCTAAGATATAGGTGATATATACCTTGTTTATTAGATATATTTATTAAATTTTCTTTTTAAGTAGACTATAAAAATAATATCTATATTTGAAGATTTAAACTGAGATACTTTAGATTTATTGAATCCGAACAGTATTAAATTCTACAGAAAGGAAAGAAATTTCACCCACACGATGTCTTCGATTTAGAACGCCTGTTATCGAAACGATAATCCTTAATAATCCGTCCCAGTTGCAGCTGTTAAGCTATTGACTTTACCATTGATTCTTATCCGTTTGTAAAAAGAGAGTCGGTATATCTTCATTTCTTCATGTCTTGCGACGCGCTTGAAATAAAATATCGCGCAATTATTGTTCATGTTTGCGTCATCATTTCGATGCCCCGTTCCTTTCCTCCCTCTTAATTATTTTCCGATTCGATAAGTTTGTTGTTAAACGCTATCTCACTTCGATATAACGTTTATTGAATCTACAGAGATTCAGAGATTCACAAAAATCATAATCAATAACATTTTATTAATAGATTTAAAAGAAAAAAATTGCGTGTTATATAAATATAATAGTGGCTCCACTTTTATATTATCTTAATTTTTTTTTTTTTTTTTTTTTTTAATTTGATCGTGATTTGCAGATTGAAAACTGCGAGTTTTCCTGTAACTCGATAATATTTCTTTCATAAATATTATGAAAGTATATGTCGAGAAACGATATCTTCGAACAGACCTTGTGTTTCTCAGATACAGAATTGCGACTGTAACGGTACAAGTATTGTAAGCAGGAATCTCGTAACAAGTGTAAAGTAGCACTTGAAGTGCGAGGTTCAGTTAGTCGACAGCCATACGCGGGAAAAATACGTGCTCGAGAGATGTGTTGTCGCGACGCTTATCAAATCTAATCTACCGTGGCTTGCCACTTGGAGCAATGACTCAAATGACTTTCGTTGCCGGAGAAAAAAAAATCCTAACTTCTGCTCATCTTTGGGATTGAAGATAAGAAAAATATTCTCCGAATAATTCGGAATTAAAAATTCCATATGCAGATAGGGAAATATAAAATAATTTTCTCTTTATTTATTAATAATTAAAAATTTGAAAATAATTATTACATTACAGAATACAATTATTAATTATTAATAACGCATAATGTTAGCAAGCAATTAGCAATAATTAACGTTGACGATCGTTAATAAAGTCAATGATTAACAGCTGAATAATTAATTGCACTAAAATTAATTTCGAATATTGATTTATTTATAAATAATATAAGTGTCATAGTTACGTACAAATCCCTATGCGTATTTTATCCGAGAAACGTGTCTGCAAGTGCAATCGCGACTACAGTTTTTGCCCCGCGAAAAGATCTCACACAGGAACGTTAATGTATGCCGTGCATCCTTGTTCATTAGCGCGCGATAAAATCGTGTTCACCCTGGAGCTGTATATTTCTCACATTTATATATTACGATCCTACGCGAGCTTGAATCTAAAATATTATATATATTATGAAAATTAATTTTGCTGCAAATTTTTTTTTTTTCTTTTTTTTTACTATTTTTATTAATTTTTATTAATTATTTTTACTAATTTACTATTTTTATTTTTACTAATTTTATTATTTTTTATCTTTGTCTGAATTTATTTTAAATTACATTGTTTTACATAAATTCTCTTTATAATATTTATATAATATATATAAAATTATATCAGATAATTCTCATAATATATACATTTTCCATAGAAGACTTTAAGTAGGGGGATAGCTAGACTCCGAAGACCCCCGTCCTCTCTCGCGTTCGATCTTACATATCCATAAGGAACATCGCGCGTTAAACGTCGAATAACCACCACCGGGATATCCTGTCAGTCTAGGAGATTCCTCGCCTAATTACCGCGGCCTTAATCTGCCATTCCGCCTGTTCATTGAAGGCGAGTCCCACGATGAAGACGCGGCAAAGGTTGTAGACGCGCGAGGGGCGAGGGGCGAGGGGGGGAGGTTGGGGGGTGGTGGTGTGGGGGAGGGGGGTTGGGACGGAGGAGGGGGGGGGGCTCATCAGATGGAGAGGTTGGGAAAGAAAGGGGGAAGCCTGCGTCTGCCTGCCCCCCTTCGCCCTCTCCCCCCCCCCCCCCTCACCGCCTCGGAGAGGGTGGCACCCGGCGACGGAAGTAATAGCTCGCGCGCGGAATCACTTGGGAATTTCTAGAATAGCTCGCCCCGGGATCCTTGGCGGCGCCGCGCCAAGCTTCCGTACGTTTGCGGATGTACGTATATACTGCAATAATACGCTCGGAAGGGTCCCTCCCCCCCCCCCCCCGGGCTCGGTCGGTTCCTCCTCAGGGACGTAGCTATGGGAAATAGCGGAAGAAAGTGATACCTTTGAGTCGAGCAAAAGGAAAGGGGAGAAGAGAGGGAGGGAGCTTATGATAAGACGACTATTATTATTATTATTATTTTTTTTTTTTTTTTTTTTGTATTTATTTTTTCATACGTCATTTTATGCTTGTCATGAAAAGCAATAATATTCGAATTTAATTAATTTAGATGATTCTTGGGAGAGATAGTCTTCAGAGTACTAAATATCATTCTTTCTCTTTCTACTTTCTTCTCTCTTCTTTGTTCTCGCACAGCTACTAGGATTTTAATTTTAATGTCAGCAAAGTGAACGACAGACAAGAGTACTGGAGTTCGAAGAATCAGTGCATTCATTCTTTCTCCTTTCTTATATTCCTACAGACGAAGGAATATAATTTTTTTTTTCGAGAGAGATAGAAAGATAGTGAGGAAGAGCGAAGAAGGAGTAGAAGAGCGATAGAACGATGAAATTATATTAAAAATGATTTTTTCTTAAGGAATTAACTTTTACCTTAGATTCGTATTCGGATAATACGAGTGTATGAAATTATTCATAAAATTTGGATTATAATTTCTATCTTTTCTTTAAATATTTTGTATCTGTAAATATATTTACATGTGTATATGTACTTAAATAATATACCGGGTGTTTTTAAAATAAATGCGAAAAATTTATATATAATATGTTATATACTATATTTTATTTAAAAAAAATAGCGATTATTAAAAAAAAAAAAAAATAGCTGTTGGAGAACAGATTTGCCGGATAGGATTAAATAAAAGGATTTTAATCCAACGATTGAATACTTCGAAATTGGAGGACATATGTGCAACTTTGAAGGTTGGATTGGTGCAATTTTCCGAAAAACAATCGCGACTTGAACTCGCCCGCGAGGGGAGATATTTTCGATTATGTATCTCGGCTGTTGCAATTTATCCGCGGGCCGGCCAGCACAATATGCCGATTATTAATTGCGAACATGCGCACGACGCTGCCCGATAAATGCGTCTCGTTTAATGAAACACGCGTTTATCTGGCGCGGTGAAAAGCACCGGCGATATTCGAAATGCGATCGTAATTTATAACAAGAGACCTCTTCCTTCCCCCTCTTGCTCCCCCTTTATCCCTGCCTTCTTCTTACCTTCTCTCGCCGGATGACAGCCCGTGCGATCACTGTAACACGAAGAAAGCATTGCAAAAAAAAAATAAAAGGTAATTAGAAATGTCCAAGATAAAAAAAAGTCTCTTATTAATGCCCGATTTAATTCAATATTAATTAACTTTAACGTTAACTGCTCCTGTGGAAATAATTTCTTGAATATATTGTTAACAATTATTTTTTTTTTTAGTCAAAAATATATTTTAAATTCCAAATATTTTAATTCGATATTTTCCTAAATTTAAACATTTATAAATTTCTTAAAGGCAATAATAAATATTCTTGAAAAGTATCGGTTTTAGAATTACATTTATACGCTAAAATATATATAAATGAGACTCTCATCTCTCTTTTTTTTTTTTTTTTTTTTTTCCATTTCGAGAGGTTCTTTGATCAGCGAATTTTCGAGCGGAATTTTTTTCACGGTATGCTTTTCTTGTTGCCCGTCCTTATCTACGATCCTTCGAGTCCTCTTCCCTAGCTACGGTGAGAACGAACGAGAGGAAGGACGGCTCTCTCTCTCTCTCTCTCTCTCTCTCTCTCTCTCTCTCTCTCCCAGAGAGGCCGCGAGAGTATCGATCCAAGTCTTGGCACGTCAAACGTGTACACGTTATCGCCATTGATTTTATATACAAGGTGTGTCAAGAGCGAAAAGTATTTCAGAATTAGATGATATTTTCTTTTGAATTTGAAAAATTCGGAGAATGACAGGTGTTCTCAAGAGATCTGTCATTTATTTATCAAGGGATTCGATGCTGGAGAAAAGTTAGTGAGATCCGTTTCGTTTCGAAAGAATTTTTCTTATGAAAAAGTTTCTTTAGGTATATCAAAAAAACTTATGCCATTACATATTAATTATATAATGTATATACTGTTATCTCGCAGGCCACACGTGTGACGTTTTATATAGAATTCTTTATTTAGGACGATTTTTGGAGATTTTTTAAAGATTCTTATTAATTTAATTTTTATCAGACAGAATGCTTCATATCCCCAGCACTTTACATCGAATACGAATACTTCGAACGGTTCGTCATTGTTGTTTTTATTTAGCAATCTGCGAGGCAATTTTCGCTTGATACGGCATATTATTCCGTGAGGTGTCGACGTCTCGTCGGCGAGGCGTCGATATGAAACTCGAAACTATTTTCGAGAATTGATACCGATACGATTTCACTGAGCGCTGCTTTCGTGGATGCGCGTGTTGTTATTGTGACACCCGATATTCTAAAGAGAGACGCAGAGGAGTATCGTTGTCCTCCCTTATCGTCTATTATCTCAGTACACCGCAAACATCGAATTTTATTTATTTACCTGCAAGTTTTAATAGAATCGAAGCTATTTTCTCCGATAACAAATATTTACGCTCAGCTGACTTCAGACGAGAAACTGATAAGAATATTGTCCAAAGAATGTCTTTATGAGAAAAAATTAATATTTCAAAAACTGATTATTAATATAAATCCTAGTTTTTTTTTTTTATTTTTTTTTTTTATTTTTTAGAATCAAATATTAATGGACATGTTGCATTAAATTAAGTTAACCGATCGACAGGTCTTTTGTCTTTGTTTATTGAATAAGCGAAAAACAAAAACCGAGTGAATAATATATATTCGTTGCGGTTAGTTAAGCTTGCCCCAAATTCATAGCTATGACGTACATTGTCCTTTATCGTACCCACCAGCGAGATAATTATCTTGTGAACACGGAAACTTGTGCCCATCATCATCCGGCTGTTGAGATTAAAAGCACTGTCGTCTATCTTATATCGTGAGCATTTTATGCATGTACTAGACGTAAAATAATTTCACACCATAATATTAATGAGAAAAAAATAAATAAATAATTGCGAGAATTTATTTTATAACCGAGTCACGTGTAAAAATTTGACAGCCAAAAATCAAAGCTAAAGATAAAAAAGAAAAAAAGAAAAAAAATAGAGCCGCCGATTTAATTTCGTTCGATTCAATTTTATCGAATTTATTTTCGCTTAATTTTATTTCATCGATATTTAATTTAATCGCCATGGTAAAAGGCGAGAAAAAAGCGAGTAAAAAATATTTGCGCGAACGTAACGAGATATGGAGAGAAGGGCGATGGATTTTATCGCGCCTCGTCGAAATACAACAAAACACCCATCTTTTGACAACTGCATCCACGTGTACGTCGCGAAATGGAATTCATCGTGACGGATACACTCGACATCGCTTGTCGATACATTACATATATATATATATATATATATATACACACACACACACACACACACACATACATATACATATACACGTTACGTTGCAGGAGTCACAACGGCATTTTAGCGTCATCGACCATGATTTCACGATTATCGGCGAACATGTCGGATTCGCGTGCGCGCATCAAGTGTTGCGCAAACTCGAAAGCGGATAGTAAAATCGAGTTACCTACTTCAGGATCGGGGGATATCGCGTGCGGGGGGGGGGAGGGGAGGGGGGGAGGGGGGGAGAGAAGCGGAGAATGCGAATGCGTCTCGTGTGTATATACAACGTACGAGGAGGTGGGCGTTTATGTGATGATCGTGTGTACGCGAGAACGGCACCATGAATGAACGCGGCGTGAAAGTCTCTCTGCGAGATTTGCTACTTTCAACGTGACTGCGTTTTATCAACCTGCCCGTATATACTGGGTGGTACACACCGCATCACCGAACCGAAATTTGCAAGCGTTTTCTTTACGCTCGTGCAATCAGGATTTTTAATCTCGTTATTAATTATGTATTAATTAATAACAGTCATAAGATATATCATCGCAAACGGGATTATCGGGTTGAAATGATTTTTCCTTTGAAAATTGAAATATTGTGAAATAATTATATATGTAAGATATATATATATAAAATAATTTTGTAAAATAATATTACGAGTTTAAACAAGAAATGTGATTGATAAATTTACTTTCTATTTTTACAACCTTTAATACTGCAAAAAAGATTTTTTAATCTCATTTGGATATCAAATAGTGGATCAATTTTGATAATAAATCGGGTCAATCTTTCTCTATTAATTTTTATCCCGATATATTAAATAATTCGTGTTCGGTAATTGATTTTAATGAATATTGATGGAAGAGTTTAAAGAGATCGAGTATTTTAAAGATTATATATATTATTCAATTTTGATTTAAAAATAGAGCAATTTATTCTCCATAGATAATAAATTAATCTTTATATATTTTAATAAATCTTTATATATATATATATATTTTTTTTTTTTTCTTAAATATTTATTACTACAATTTAATATTCTATTACTTTATCTTCCTTAATTAAATTAAACGAACGATGAATGATGTTATATAAATTATTGAGATCCAGTTCTTTATCGAAAACCTAATTTGAATATTCTACAAAATATTTCATATATCCTTTTCCGTTTATTCTTTTAAGCACATCTGTTATCATATCATGATTTAATATTTTCTATTATTTAATAGTTGCTTGGCAAGTAGGTCGATTTCGCCGATAAATTTATATATCACGTAACGTAACCAACTCCTCTCTCTCTCTCTCTCTCTCTCTCTCTCTCTCTCTCTCTCTAATGCACCACAATCTCACCGCACTAATATCAATCTACTTAAACGACCCATTTCTTGCGGACGCATCTTGCGGACACGCACGCGCCACGCGGAAACTCGCGCGAGCCGTTAAACCACGGTGGCTGGTTTACGATGCAAATCGAATGACAGAATCAATTATTTCTTCATTCGACTGGTGACTTTATGGGTGTTTCGAAGAACGGCGGGCGAAACCGAGGAAGAGGAAGCAGCAGCAGCAGCAGCAGTTTCTTGTCCTGCGGCGCGACGCGTTAAAGAAATGGAAAATTAACCGCGAGAAGCAGCGTCCCCTCCCCCTCTCTCTCTTCTCTCTCTCTCTCTCTCTCTCTCTCTCTCTCTCGCTCCTCGCATCCTCCGTTTCAGTCGCGAAGAGACGTAAATTGCATTCGATATTTAACAGCTTTCCGACCGTCGCTTTAAATCGCTTTTAACATGTTCCACAAATTGTACCGGTTTTGAATTATGGTTATTGCTTTACGATCTGCGAGGAATGTTCGAGGAATCTCGATAATATACTTAACGGATATTTCATCGATCATGGATATGATCTTTTATGTGTGCATTAATTAGGTACATGACCTGACAGAATTTCGGTATAATCAGTCTGTCTTAATCATTAGGTTTTTTTTTTTTTTTTTTAAGATTAGAAAAATTCAAAGTGTCTAAAAATCCGGTCTGTCAAAGGAGCTGAGGACACTCTGTCTGAAGTTTGTCGATTCTTTTTTGTTACCCTGTAGCTCGCGAAAATGTTAAATCGCGCAGCTTACGGGAGGAACACAAATTGATCGGGCAAATTCAACAAATTGCGCTCGTAAATTAAATCGTCGATAAGTTATGCGTGGCCGACGCAATTCGGCGGGTTTCGCAACTCGGGGGCTACTTTCGGGACCAAGATTCATGAGAGAAAGTGCTCTTACGTTCTTACGCGCGCAAAAACCGATAGAAGACAATGCAACAACGTAACGGGAGATGCGCGCGCTTAAGGATGTACGTGACATATATCGAGATGCTAACAAAAGCATTAAAATTTCATAGACTGTTGTACCATTTTTTCTGAATATTTGTGCAAAAAGCACACATTCTCTTAATGCTTTGGTAGTTATTTAAATTTCAAGTTACTATTGATTCTTATGAAAAATCGCCTATCGTACAACTTGTTGACAAATTTGACAAAGAAGAAATATTACGAATAAAATACAAATTTTTACATATATTAAGGAAATTCTAATAAATATTTGTGCAAAACTCGATTTAGATCCACTGACTCGTTTAAAAGTTATTCACTAAAGATTGTCAAGAATATCATCTGTCTTTTTCTGCAAATTACGCGTTTTTCATTGTTTTTTTGCAGTCAATTTCATATTCACGATCAAAAGTTTTTGTCATAAATTAGGAAAAATATTTATTACAACTATTTTCTTTTACGAATGCGTCAAAATCCATATTATTTTGTGATACTTTAATTTTTTTTTATAACCCGAATTTATTTTTTTAATTTTTTAAACAGTATAAACGTAAGAAACATATTTTTTTTTTAATTTTTGAAGTAAAAGCGCGAAATAAATGCGTGTGCGTGACCACAAATACAGATGACGAATATATATTCCCGGCTATTTTTTTTTTTTTTAATTAAGTTTAAAAAATTTAAAAACAATTGTAGAAGCGCGGGAAAAATAGTAGGTTCGAAATGATAAGAATGATAAATTCGTTTAGACCACATATATTTATTACGATAATTTTATAAGCAATTAAAAAAGTATTTCTATAATGCAGCACGTAAATAACCGAGTAGAAACATTGAAAAAATTTTATTTCAATTTGAACGATACAAATTTGAAAGGCTACCTTAATTTTACCTTTAATCTTTAATTTATTTTACAATTATTTCAAGCTATACAGTGTACAGTTTGCTCTCCCTTTCTCTTATTTCTTTATTACATTGTAATCGATGCCTTACGATTGTCACAAAAAATAATTCTGCATATTTTATTAAACGAATTAATTTCTAAAGATAACGCAGATGCGTATCAATAAAAGCGTTTCAATAAAAAACATGTGGCGTTCGTATCGCACACATTTATACGTAAGCTGAATTGCTAAATCGATAGTTTATGGAAAATGAGTTGGATATTTCATATATGCTACAACATGTTACGTCACAGTCGACGTTTCAATTAAGACAGCCGCATTTAGCGGTGAAAATACAGCGAGGAGAGTCGCCCGTAGGTAGGACAGAGAGAGAGAGAGAGAGAGAGAGGAGTAATTCTCTTGGCGAAAGTGATTCGATAACGCTCCCGTAGCCGGAATCACTTTTAGCGGGGACTGTCAAAGTCGGTAGAATTGACGGGTCTCCGGCGTGTGTTAAACAAACGATACGGCTGCTTCGAAAACGACACGCGAGAACAATGCCGTTTGCCCGTGGCGGTAAGTGCCTCCACCTACACAAATATTGATACGCACGACCGCGGGGCCCGTGCTACGTACAGACGGCTCGTTAAGGCAGAGCCTTAATTATTATACCGCGGCGATGAGGAGGATGAAGATGACACGGTGAAAAGCGCTCGTGAATCACCTGTGGAAATGAGATATTTCTCTGCGAGCGCTGCGTAGATGTATAATTATGATAAAAGAAATTAAATATATAATTTCAAGAAAATATAGGAGGGAAAGGTGTGAAATAATTATTTTTTATAATATATATAAAAATGTTTATTAATTATTAATTATATAATTATTTATTTATTATTATGATATATAATTATAATATATGTGAATATATATTATAAACAAATTATATTATAAATAAATAAATTTATATATATATATATATATATATTTAAATTATTATAAAAATAAATAAATAAATTGTAATACGCATGATAGGATATAATATGCGCGATAAATGATTTTGCACGTCATTGCTGTCATTGTTAGTCGCCTGCCACGTGCTCTTCACGTCGCGTCCTTTATTTCGCATCATGATTTCTTCTCGTGGTCGCCAATTCTAAGGAGGATTCCACTCATATCGACGGCACCAGAGAGCCGTCTTGCGTTCTTCACCACGTCGCCAACGTCGTTAAGTAGGATAATAATCGCCACGGTCGTCGCATCGTCGTCGCTCGCGTCTCATTCTTGCCGTGTGTGTAATTAAATATCGCTCAAACCCGCGTCAGGCGACGATCGTCCTTGGCAGGCGCGATTTCCATGGGAAATTACTTCGCACGTCACGAATAAATACGTAACACGAAACACGCTTTTCTACGATTTTCTCGAAGCGAGGCAAACGATCGGAATGCGTATCGCAATCTCGCATCGAGACTGGATGGCATGTTTGTGTGAGATTATTTTTTTTCATCACCCATCGAATCTATAATTTCCAGTATACCGTAGGCAGGAATGTGGAAAGAATAAATTTGAAATTGCCGTAAGGAACGAGTTTTAACGAGTTGACTCCTTCTTCTCGTAAGGTACACATAAAATTAAAATTGAAACTCCGAGATGAAATATACAGCGTGACTCATTATTATTTTGGTAATAAATAATTAGTAATACATTAGTAATATTTATTATTTAATAATATTAATAATATTTTAATAATCTTTATTATTTAATAATATTAATAATATTTATTATTTAATAATATTAGTAATATTTCAGTAATAGATGCTGTTTTTAAAGACATGTGCCATATGTGATTTATAATCTGCTATTAAAATAATTCGTTGTTTCAAAATATTTTATTGCGAAATACTTGGGGCAAAGTAATAATCGATGACAAGCACGGTAAAACTCGTATATCGCGAATCGATCTTTAGATACAAGTCTTTTGGAAAAAAAAAAAAAAAAAAAAAAAAAAAAAAAATACCTGTCTGAGTGCGACGAGATTTCACTTGTCATCTTCGGCGCGATAACATCTGAGTAATGACGTACAATCAATTTTCGGATGTTGCCCTTTTGATGTCGCGTGGCGGGCGCGAATTGGGGAAAAGTTTTCGTGAAAAAATAGATAAGGGGTGGCATTCGCCCCTGCTGACGAACGACACGTCGGCCGATTAACCCCGGGGACCACCTCCCGTGATCGTAAAACGATTTGTCCGGGCATACTTAATTGCGACATCCTACGCAACGCGCTTTCACGTTTCGCTGATTCTTCAATTTTTGCTTCGTAATTTCTACTTCGCGTATAATTGGACAGCCTATTTCGTAAAGGAGTCTGAAGGAGGGAAATTATACTCGAACAGGTTAAGAACAAAATTATTTATCCAAGGTTGCTTATATATATATATATGTGTGTGTGTGTGTGTGTATAAAAGCAGCCATTATAATGTTGAGAAACTAATCCTTTTTTTACCGAGGAAATATCGGCACTACATTAATTTATGTATATAGTGTGTGTTAAAGTGATTTTTTAAAAGTAGAAAAACTAATAAATTTTTGGTGATTTTAAATTTTAATTAACTTTGTGCATAGAACTATATATAT
>JBCEZV010000005.1:2551305-2563983 GCA_039654365.1 Cataglyphis livida
GGGGGGGGGGGGGGGTTTTTTTTTTTTTTTTTTTTTTTTTTTTTTTTTTTTTTTTTTTTTTTTTTTTTTTTTTTTTTCTAGTACATCTGTAAATCTGGCACTTGAAACTTAAATGGCTTCGTGCTTTTCTCGTAGTGAGTGAAAATTATTAGAAAACGCTTAAAATAAAAAAATTCATTTTAGGAAAATGCACCAAGAAATCTTGAAAATATTCTCTTTACCTGGAATTTTGAACAAAAATATCTGGAAGATCAGGGAATTTTTTTACAAGATTTGGATAGAGGGACAGCCTGATTTTACTGCAAAAATAAATCGTTTACTTTCTCTGTATGTGCTCATTATTTATCGTACGATTAACGGATAAGATATTGATAAAGGACCTCAGGAGGGAGGGGGGGGGGAAGACCCGGGGAGAAGGGGGGTCGGCTGTCCAGAGTGATCAAGGTAAGAATAAAATGCAAATCGCGTGTGAAGAATCTCCTGTAATTAACCTTCGATTACGCTTTTTTTTATGCCAGTATACAATTTATCGATCAGATACTCCAATGAAGCTTGCTTTACTTGTACGAGGATGTATTTTTATATCACTCTGTAACACACTTTTAATCTTCTACTAATTATTATGAAAATTACAGGTTGCAAATTAGTGTTTCGATTTAGTACGCATATTTCCATAAAATTTTATACAAACGTATAATAACAGGAAAATGCGAAGATTATTTTTATAAGTGACTTGGAAATGAGCGATCGGTTCTGCCTTACTCGGTTAGCGTTACTAATGCGATACTTATTTAAATCATGTAATATCATTAGATTTTCTTTTTTCTTTTATTTTATTATTTTATTCCTTTCCAAATATATATATATATGTGTGTCTGTCTTTTTTCTTATTTATTCTGTCAGCATCTAATTCTGAGCTTTTGTGACGTTGAAATTGTAATTACATTTTCTCTCTTTTTGCATTAAAGGATCCTCTTTCCCGTTTATAAATAAATAAATAAATAATATCAGTATTTATTGAAATATCATAATTTTTGCGAAATGATGTTTACATTATGACGACATATTAACGGTATATATTGACACCTTTACAAACATATAAATCTATTGTGTCTTCGGTATTTAATGCACATATACGAGCTTACATCTCGATAAAATCTAGTCAACTATTTTTCTCATTTTCTGTATAAACTCCACGTAAGGATACCTTCGTCGAGTTACCTTCAAAAAAAAAAAACACCGTCTCGCATCGCGCGCTGGAAAAGGGGGGTACAATACATATTCCGGGGGGGAGGGGGAGGGGGGGAGCCCGACGCGATCATTCATCATTTCCAGCCTTCCGCGGGAACATTCATCATTCTCATTTTTCGCGCAAACGTTTCATTTACATATCTACTATCTCCATCGCGAGCGTGATCAATAGTACTCGTCAAACATTCGTAAATATCGTCGCGGGTACGGATATCTTTCTCGTGACGGGTGGAGGAGGGGGAGGGGTGGGAGGGAGGGAGGCAAACCCTGGTCGCGAAGACGTTTAAACGTTCGAGATGGAGATTAACATTCCCGCGCGCGATGCAACGAGAGGCGAAGGAGGAGGTGGTGAGAGGGGGGGAGGAGGGAGGAGGGAGGAACAGGCGAGGCAGCGCAAGCGACGAGCGGCAACGCGCACGTCCGCGTTGCCGTCCGCGATCGCCCTGGCCCACTGACCTATATTACACGCGGGGTGTACAGGTCCCGCATATACGAGTCTCGACCCACAAGCGATACTCGGCCGCGCCAAGTCGGAGCGGGCCGCGTCGCGGGGCCGCGTACGATCGGGTCGGTCGGATTGGTCGGTCGACGGTAGGTGCCTACCTGCCTCTCGTCAAACGCGCGGAGTCGACGTGACGCCGGGCGCTCGTTCCCGGGGCTCGTGCGTGCACCTGCGTGTGTATTATCGGGAGATCGGAAGATCCTCGCGAGGAAGATCGGCCGCAGGATGACGACGCTTGCCGGCGCGGCAGCGCCGAGACACCGAGTGCCAAGTACGTTCGATTTCGAGATTTAAGCGCGGTTGTCATTTTTGTTTTTTTTTTTTTTTTTTCTTTTTTTCTTCTGCCTGGTCGATCTCTTGTTAGAAATAATATAAGAAATTATCTGAGCGAGAATTTTGCCCTCTCTCGCCTTGTTTCGATAGACGTTAAATATGCAAGGCGTTTTGACGTATGACAGTACGCACGTGCGCGTAATGGGTGTACGTTTGGCGCAACGTACGGGTATTTCTGTCAACGCTGCGTCGTGAAAATGTCATGAAGTCGGAATGAAATACAACAGGGGGCTTCTCCGAACGCACTTGAATGGTATTTGAGCCTAGGAAATTTACCTTCTCTGTGTTTACGTCTTCTATTTCTCTTTTACTTAACTATCGCTCCGGCCCGACACGGGACTCGGGGAGCAGAATTGATTTCGCGGCTGGTGAATGAAGGGGGGTAGGAGCTTGGAACACCCTGTACGAGGGATAAAGGGGGTATTGCGCGCGTAACTTCCGCGATCGCATCGATTCGGAGCGGGGGACGGAGTGAGCCGGAAGTGTGTCAAGGACGATCGCGAGCGAAGGTATCGAATAGAGCTCGGGCGCTCGTTCCTCCGCGCTTCGTTCGCGCGATTCCTCATTCGCGATTTTTCAGATGAAAAACTTGAAACTGTCACGTAGTCACGCGAGGCTGCTCCTGTTGAGGATAATAACGTTCCCAAGATCCTACATCCTTTTCGCTGGATATGATTGAACGTCACAATTATTTCTATCTTTTTCTAGTATCATGCGAAATTGAGATACACGGTGTAGAAACAAAGTTCTCTTTATTTCTCTTGAAAAAAATTTTTATTTGTTAAAGCCAATTGTGTTGATGTGTAGTTTTGGAAAATTTATCTGTATTAATTTTATTTAATTGTTTCATTATTTTTTAAATATTGTATTATTTTTTTTAATAATTATATAATAATAAATTATTTAATAATCATATATGGTTAAATTATTTAATAATAAATAAAGCAATGATTATTATAATAATTATTTGTGTATATCATATACATGTATATACCTATACATATAAGAATTATGGGGAATATTAAAACATAAAAACAACATAGGCTTACGATATAAAAGAGCGCGAAAATAATGATTAAAATAAAATGATTTTGGAATTTACTAAAGAAACTATGCTCAAAAGAATATTCAATGATATTGGAATATTTTTATACAAGGATATAAATTGTGTGTGTATGTGTGTATGAATAATTTATTTTATCTAATAACTTTTACAATAGCAGAAATGCAGATAAAGCGACTCCAATTTGCGAATAAATTTTTTAATTGCTCCAAATAATAAAATTGATTAAATTTGTAGAGACAAAACCATCATTTAATGATAATATATGATATATAATTTTTCATCGCCTGTGTCATTCTTTTGTTCTTTAATTTATATAAATATGACATATACATGTAGTCTTTTTTTTTTTTCTGTACACGGATCTGGTGACCGAAAGAATTTATTTACAAAAAATTTAATAAGCCTTTTAATCGCTGACCTGGAAGTGATTAGCCGGCAATTTTTAGCGAGCAATCTTTCTAATTGAATTTAAAAAATTGAGAATTTTTCGCTCGCAACGCTATTGTAAAGTGCATTGATACGGTCCCCAGTGGTCGCGGGACGTCGAGTGTCAGACACACGAGGTGACGTTCGCTCGCCGAAAAGCGCCGACGCGACGTAACGCAACGCGAACGCGACTACGCATTCGAGCTCTTCGAGGCTCTCCGAGGTCTATCCGGTGTCTTTGGCACGCGCAAGAGCGGAATCCGCGTCAGTCCGCGTTCTCGCTCTCGGCAATAAACACCGCGCACGCGAATTCCTTCGGCATACGACGGCGGTTCAATTTAATTAAAAAGAGACGCGTTTAATTAAATTAAAAAGCGAGATCCAATTTTTCCCACAGCGCGCGATTCGTCAAGGGGGACGTCGAAGCAAGAAATACCCAGATAGCCCGGCAAACGAATATTAAATTCAATCTCTCGTGTGTAAAAAAAAAAAAATATATACAATCGTCCGTCGATAATGCGTGCGTGAATGTGAGTGGGGGTGATTTGAATGCGGGACGAGATGCAAAAATAATAAATGAATTTTTTTTTTCGACAATTTCAAAAATGCCGAGGAATGATATAAGCTCGAAAAGTCGTCGACGCCAACTAGGTTGAGCAAAAATTTCGCCACATCTACCGATTGCGAGCCGCTGTTCCAGCGCTGTGTCCGTGTGTACGCTGTATATGTATAACGCACGCACACACGTCATACGTCAACCTTCACATACATGTGCACGCTGCTCGTTTAGCGGCCAACGTAAACCTCCGTGGAGTAGGAAGGGGATAAGGAGAGAAGAAGTGGTCTATCGGCGGGAGAGAGAGAGAGAGAGAGAGAGGGGGAGAAACAACGATTGCGAGGGAGAAGGAGAGATACTAGAAAGAGAGAGAGAGAGCGAGGGGGGGGGAGAGGGGGAAGACGGTGCTTCGCGACAACTAGGTGACGGCTGCGTGGATACACGTCGCTCATGATGCAAGGTGCTTTCCTACGCGATAAGTAGTGACGTCGGCAAAAGTGCGCGAGAGAGTGGTTCCTCGGCTTACGTGTTATCACGAACGCGTGTTTTCTCTCTCTCTCTCTCTCGTTCTGTCTTTGGCGCGCGCGCGCGCGCGCACGCGACGAGGCGTTACCCTGATATCGAGATAGAGAAACAGTTTCGGTTCTAGATTAAATAAATAAAGGAGATGTGACTTGGATAGAGAGATTCGTGCAGTGATAAGAGCGAGGAAATTAGGAGGATTTGACGAGTGTGAGTGTTTTATCGGAGATTTTCTCTTCAGCAATTTTGTCGAGTGTGATTAAAAGCTTGAGCTCTGTGATTTAATAATTTCAGTGATATCGCGATTTGCGTGGATCAGAAAATTTGAGATGGAATATTTTTTTTTTTTTTTTTTTAATTCTTTTAAAGTGCTCGATGAATGAGTGTGAGAAACGTATGTTGGTGTACATATGCTTATTTATTTGTGGAATATTTTTGCGAACGCAAGGTGTCAAGTGATACAGATGTGGATGCAAAATAGACTTTGCGGGTCCTTGAGGAAACACCAACACGAGTGTTTGATTTGTCGATCGTACTATTGACAGGAGTGAGTTTTCGCTTCGAAAGTCGGCGGTCGGTGAATCTTGATTCCATGCTCGAATTACAATTCTCGTGCAGAAAATTACGAATCCTCCGAGCAGCTATGAGATCGATTCGTGGAAAAACATTGCCGCGAAGTATCCTCGGGATTATTGAACGTGCTGTGAAATCGGATTATGTTTTCGGAAAAAACGTTCTCTCAAACGTGACGTTAAAAAAGTGTCAGTGTTCGTAAAAAAAAAAAATACAACAGCGAAAGGGGAGGAAAATCTTCGATGATGGAAAAGCGGAACGCGCGGTAAGCTCGAGGCGATTTTTAAGAATTATTATTTTTTTTTTTTTTTTAATCACAAAAACACTACGATATTTTTTGTCAAAGTCAGTGTCGTATATGTCGTGTGGTATAAAAGAAAAATGAAAAATGTAATAAAGTACGATTATATTATTACAAATTATTAAAAAAAAAAATTCTTTTCTTTCTTGATGATGATTATAATTTTTTTCATCATGATTTCTCATCTTTATTAATAATTTAATTCAAATCAAATTTTGTTTTTAAATTACATTAATATAAGATTATATATACCTTTTTTAATTACTACAGTGTTATTAATAATATTTAATAATTAAATAATATTAATTTCGAATTTTCAACTGCTATAAAAATATAATACACTCAAACAAAGTTTTCCAACAGTTTTTCTCATTTGTCCAACACCTCTTTGTCTGCTTTTTAATTTTACGCCAGCCAAAGTTTTAGCCTTGCTTAAAGACGGTCGATTTAGTCATCAATTTTCTCGATCGATACTCCTCGTTGTTTTTTTAGCATCGCATCACCAAACGCACTTGCGGCATTGACGTCGACGTAGAACCGGCCCGGGCTCTCGTACGAAAATGTCCGATTATTCCATCAAGGCGGTTCAAGGTCGAACTTTCGATTAATCTCGCCACTTGTCCCCAAATGTTGCGTTATACATATATACATATACATACATACATATATATATATATATATATATATATATATATATAACGCGTTTATTGTGTTAAGAGCCCGAGATGCAACACGTGACTGTGGAGCGAGACGTTTCGAAGCGCGACTGATTTCTCTGTAATAAATTCATATGGCGAAACACGCGCTTTTTTTTTAATAACAGATAACAAAACAGCGAACAATCTTGGTAATTGCAGAATTATTCAAAATGGATGAATTATGAAAGTTGAGATTTTCTCGACTAAAATATATTTTTCTCTACTACTGCATTATTGGCATCGGATCTATTATAGGATATATTTAGGAAAATATGATGAAATATATTTTTCAGAATTTTCCTGCTTGCCATTCTCCTCGTGTGTAAAATTTTTGAATACAACATATTTTATCGACAGTGAGATATTTCTATCTCGCTTAAATATTCCGCTGTTGCAACAACTAATGTTACGAGTCGAAACTCCTCCGGATTTTTAAATCCATTTTGCATATCATTTTTAACAAGGTTATCGACATGGACGGGGAATATCGCTCGAAATAGTCGTGGTTATATACAATTCATTTTTTTCTTTTTTTCTTTTTTTTTTCACAACTGCGAACAAACGATACTGCGTGTTTGACAGTCAAAGAAGTATATTTATTTTCGGCCGATAAAAATCGACAGATAGATGAAATTGCGCGACTTTGCCATAAAACCGCCGATAAGCCCGTTATTAGACGTCCTAAAGTTGAAATGTCGATATTCCAGCAATGGATTAAATTCTCTTGTTTTCTAAAGTAATTTGACGTTAAATCGCTCTCATATGACATGGCGCGATTGTTACGTAATTTCAATCCAATCATATCACTACTTTATGCGCGAAACAAATGTTTCTTTTATTCTTAATCTTTCAACAATTAAAACCTTTATCGACATTATACGGGATTGTTGTCAAATTATTATTAAAAAATAACACATTAATAATTAGAGCAAATAGTATTTTTTTTTTTTTTTTACAAATCAAACAAGGATAATAAATTATGAATAATAAACTAGTTTTTAATAATTATTAGTATTTTGATTTTGTCGTCTTTAATATCGTTAAAAAAATTACATTTTTATCAAATTATTAATAATAATTGTAAGCAATTTTATATAATTTTGTAATATTTTTGTATGATAATTTTCGAATATTTTTGTATTTTTGCGGGAGAAGTCGGTCGTACATGGATCGAAGAACTTGCCATTAAAGTTTAATCGGATGATCTATGAATTGAAGGGGAAGTGTTTCTCGATGCCAAATTCGTCAAAGTGACTTTTACATCCGTGAACACATTTTATACCGTGCGTGTCTTTAAACGCACGCAAACTCGTTCTGGTATCGTTGCTTATCGACTAACGAAGTTTTAAATTGTAATATTTTATTCGCGCTTTCCGATTTTTTTTTTTTTTTCTTTTTTTTGCTGCGTCGTATCGAAATCCGAAGCCGATTATGAAGTGACGTAAAAGTCGCCCGATACAAGTTACCGTCGATTTTTTCGGATGTAATACTCACTCGGCACGTATTGCAAAGGTATAATATTTTTATTCGCGAGTGTTTTGCCGATAACGCAACTCGACATCAATATTTATTTGGCTGCTGTTTGGGTATAAAGTTACGCGTCTTTCATATTCCGTTTAATTCGCGCAAAGTGTCGCAGAGATTAGACATTTTTCTTGGTCAAAATTTTTGACGTTGACGTTATCTTAAACTTTGCTTATTGTCTTCTTTATTTTTCATAATTCTTTCCTGTTCTATTAATATTTTACTTTTTATTTTTCAATATTTAAATTTTTTATGAGATTAAAAATTAAATCAAAAGCATTTATTTAAAAACAGAATTTTTTAAAATTGATACTATGGTGTACATAATGAAAAAGAGCAATTTTTTTTCTCCCCGAAATTTATCAGTACAGATTATTTTTTCCAAAATAATTGATTTACTTCAAAACATCATACGTCAAAGCGTTCAAAAAATGTTACGCGCTTCATCCATATATCTATATTTAACCATGTTCAAATAAGGATATATTTACAGATGGAGCGAGAGAAAAGATGTGAAGGTGAAAAAAAAAAAGAAAGTGTACGAAACAGCATTTAGAGAGAATAGCCTCGTTATTAGCAAGAGTGTGGCCGAAAAGCAGTGTTTGCGCGTCGGTCAGGAAAATGACGTAACGTGTCTAATTTATGATGTAGTAATCCGTGTGCTTTACAACTTGTTAATTGCGTTATCAGCACGTCGATAAATTAACGATCGCGAGAGAATCGCATGCGTAACACACCGTATCCTATATCGAGACTTCCGAACGCTCTCTGTCGTTATTCATTTAATCGCGAATAAAAGTCGTGTAATTCGTAATTTACAAAAATGATAAATTAATAAATCGCGATCTTCTTTACATCTCGAGATACTCTAAGAGATTTGCATAAGCGAGTAAACAAGTAATTTCATGCGTAAACCCGCGTAAGCTGTTATATTAATATTTTACTTTTTATTTTTTAATATTTAAATTTTTTATGAATTTTTCTTCTCTTTCTTTCAAATTCGTTAAAATATAACAATTAAATTCGATTCATTAATAAATTATTATGTGAGATTAAAAATTAAATCAAAAGCATTTATTTAAAAACAGAATTTTAAAAAATTCTCATTATCTCACCCACTCTTCAAGTGCCTCGATAGGAGACGCAATGCGATCGTTTGATTTGTCTGCCAAGCGTATACAGGGTGTCCTAAAATTGCGGTTTGTCATTTCGATGATACACGTAATGAAATGGAGAAATTAAAATTTTATTTTCCCTTAAAATCGACGAAATTAAGTAAATCCGACCTCGTGCGATATTGACAGTTGAAGGCATGCATATTTCTCTCTTCAGGAATATTTTGCGGATAACGAAAGCTCGCTTCCGGGAGCGACCTTTGTTGTAATTGCTCCGGCAGTCATTAGCGCGCATTATCTGTTATCTTTAGGCACTTCGTTAGCGGCCGATTCCCCGGCTTATTATAACGTTGCCGACGCGTGTGTGTCTCGTCATAAAGGAATTTTATTGGTTCGTGGGAAACGAACCGAAAAGGGATGCACAAAGGGCGAAGGGAGTCGCTCTCGTCGCCGCCGTCGCCGTCGCTCGCGCGACGATAAACCGGCGGCGCGGTCGCAGAGGAGAAAAGGAAAAAAAAGAAAAAAAAAAAAAAAAAAGGACGATCTCAAGGAATCGCACGCTGCATTACACCGCCGGAGAGTAGTCCAAGGCATTATTTTGAGTCGCGTATTTATAGCAGTCCCGGTGAATCCGATTTCGATAAAGCGACAGAGGAATCATATCATGTGACATGTGTCATATAAAGTGTGAGAAAAAAATTTTTCGGCTTAGGGTTTAATAAATTAAGCCGCGCTTGCTTTAGAGAAGAAACATTCAAAATTATCTATATATTTTTCGATAATTTATTATACTTTATTAATATTGTTATTATTATCATAATAAAAATATCTTAGAAAATGTTACAAATTTATTTGATCGCGAAAGTAGCAGAAATACGATTTTTACCGTAGCGTCTTTGAAGGATTTTGGGCTTGAGAGACTACTTAAGTTTTCGGGGATGCTCGAACATGCGAATCCAATTGTCTTAAGATTTAAGCCGAACAATTTAACACGAATTTGTCGACCGACGGTGTGCTCTATCGATGGCGAAGTGTGTTTAAATCCTTCTCCCTTTAAAATAATGCCGGCACGCTCGCTCTTGCCGAAGCTCTTTTTATCCGACTTTTGCGTGCACCCTCGTCGCGAAGAAGCTTCCGTCGATTTCGAGGCAAAGAATATGGAAAGCAAAAGAAATGTCAGTGACGATGTGTATCTCCGTGTGCGTGTGTTTTATATACGCGTTGAAGACGATGGGAAGGGAGGGATCGCACGCGCGACTTTCACGTCCACGTGTAACAAATTAGTCGAGCACGGGAAAATTATTCGAACACAAGTTATGTTTGCGACGGGGGTGAAATTCCGCGGAAAGTATCCTTGGCGAAGGATACGGTGCGAGTATAATCTAAGGATGGTTAACATTGGCGATGTTCGAAATATTGTTTTTTTTTTTTTTTTTGTTTGACAATTTTGTTGTCGAGTATTTTTGACGTTTATTAATTTTTGACATTGTCCTCGTGTGTACGGAAGGCAATGGAATCAAATATATCTTGAGAAGTTTTTATAAAATTTCTCTTTTTTTCTGTTTTCAAAAAATATTTTATTGTAGAAATATGTGTTGGTTTAAATTATATGTATGTACGTATAATTTAAAAAAAAAAAATATTTTTGGAAGATAGAAATAGAAATAATATAATATATATAATTATGAATTACATATTTAAAAAAAATAATGCAAAAATTGCCTTTTTATTACAATCTCTGATAATAATATAAAATAATAACAATTTTGCTGGTGACACATAATATTGATGGGAAGGTTTCTTATTTATTTCCAGAAATCGATGCTTTATGTTTAAAAACTTTTTCCTTTTTAGTAAATGTCACTGTATTTCTCTAATCATGATTGCGCTTTTGTTGCAGGCCTGGCCCGTATGAATTGCAAGACCCGTTGTGGGTCAAAATGAGTGCGATTACTGGCGGTATTACCAAGAAAAGAAAGAAATCAGATGCGAAGCCTCAGTCGCAGTCGCAGCAGTGAGTACCATAATCTCCTAGTCCTTTATATCTCTTCAAAGTACGATGAGCTCAGATCCGCAATTTGTATGCTATAGTAAATGATAAATATCTCTGCCTTTTACACTGCACATTTCACACAAAATACATCTGTCGGTGAAAAAAGATGATTCTGAATTATTATCATTTAATTCAATTCATCGAAAATTATGATATCACAAAAATATTAAGCTTTTTATATTTTTATATTATTTTTATATTTATTATTTTTCATATTTTTATATTCATTATTATTTATATTTATATAATTTTATATTTATTATTCTTTATATTTTTATTATTGATAAAATTGAAAATATCACAAAAAAATTTTTAATTCTTTATATTTTTATATTATTTTTTATATTTTTATTATTTTTATAATTATTATTTATATTTATGTATTTATATATTTATTATTCTTTATATTTTTATTATTACTTCTTTATTAAAGTGCTTTTATTATTTTAATTTAACTCTGGATTAATTCTTTCTTAAGTTTTTATTTGGGAAACGAGTGTCTGAAATATCAAATGGGGTGGTTTTATAATTTGGAAATCCATGATTTAAAAGGCTCGATGATTCGTACACTACGATGAGCATGCCGTAATCCATTGCCATCCAATTTACTAAAGAGCTTATCGTTTCGATCGAATTATTAATGGCAAACGCGTGCGCACGAGTTTTTAAGCGTTTACCATTAATTGAACTGGCTTTAATGTCAAAGCAATATTTGATCGCATGCGAATAGAATTTTATTGAATTATTTAATAAATTACATCTTTATTCGTGACACAGAGAGTTTAACTATTGTTTCTAACATTTCATATAATAATTTATTATAAATGTGCGTGTATTGAATAATTAAAGAAAGAACATAATAATTTTATTCAAAAATCGATAATCAAATATTAACGCCAATGATTTTTCATGTCTATCTTTTTATATTAATTAAAGATAATTAGTTAAAGTAATCAGAGAAAATGGTACTTTAAATGCGAAATATTTATGAAATATTCAAATCAGGAAGCTATTATCTTCGTGGAATAATAATATCAAATATTAAAGTATCACGTACACTATTATTTAATATATTTATAAAATTGTTATATTTATATATCAGACATATTTAAATTTTAGTAAAAATTGAATATTTATCAGTATGATTCAATAATTAATAATTTTAAACTCAACTCAAAAATATTCCTATTGACCTAAGACACCCGTATTGGGGTATTAAAATAGCAACTTTAGTGGCGTTAACACATAGTGAGAGTCACTGCTGGACGTGACGTCACACACAAGGTCAACTGAACGTTTCAACGGCACAAGAAGTTGATTCAGCATCTAATAATTTTCTTCTTATAAAATTGTCGAATCTTCTCACGGCATTCTTGATCGTCTATTTTTTTTTTTTTTTAATGTTTGGCAGTATTTATATTGCATGCGCGGAAAATCTTTTTATCAATTTTTTTCGCAATTTTAATGACGGATTCTACAATTAATTTTGCATTGATATTCAATTAAAACAAGAGTTGCAATTAATTAATTTACGAAACTTTCTTACGTTTAAAGTTCCGTTGTCTTTGCTCTTATTGAATTTTAATACTAAGTTAAATAAATAAATAATAAATAAATAATACTAAGGCATGCTCGAAAATATTGTAAGAGATAATAGTTTGCTTTAAAGTTTTTTTTTTTATTTTTTTTTTTATTTTTTTAGGAAAAGTCAACACGAAAAGTCTCAATCAAAGAACCTATTATTAAAATATGAAACTG